>PITA01002004.1:0-174654 GCA_004023965.1 Spilogale gracilis
TATTTATTTATTTGACAGAGAGAAACACATCTAGAGAGGGAACACAAGAAGGGGGAGTGAAAGAGGGAGAAGCAGGCTTCCTGTCGAGCAAGACATACTCTTCTTATGGTAAACTGTTCAAGGCCTTTCCTATCAAGTTTCCATAATTTAAATAGAAACTCACAAGATTCCAAGTCTTTTGTAGGAAGAGTAAAGATGAGGAATATATCACTCTCTGATGGTGGTGAAGCTTGGGGCTTGAGAGGGAGGAAGAATTACAATTCTTCCTTTCGGTAATCTTAACTGTACTTCACACATGCACATATGCACACACACACTTACACAACACAGAACACATGCCCTGAAACACACCCACACACACTCAGTCACTTGCTCAGTTACTCTGTCACTCACTCACACAAACATTTCCAGTCTCATTTTCTTGACTCTGGTATTTAACTTTTAGTGTTTTCAAGGCTCTTTCTTATATATTCATGAATCTAGTAGACCTCATCCCAGTGAACGTTCTTAATTACAGTCAATTGCCCCAAATTGGCTTTCCTGAATTTAAATGCATTTGCCATTTCATTTTTCAAGATGAATTTGATTGAAAATCTTGTAGTGAGTGATGCAAGCTCATTCAGAATATGTGAATAATAAATTTATTGCTCTCTGGAAATAAGTAATAGATCAAAAAATCTCTTTGGTTTAATATTTTACTGTTAAAGATTAAACAGTTCTTCTAAATAACTTAGCAACCCTTTCAAACTCAAATTGTTTAGCTCTATCTATGTTTAAGGAAACTATTGCAATCGGTTCAGTTCCCTTGGGTGCAGTTGTGCAATTTGGATTGAACTGGTCTGCAGATTGTACTCATCTATGTTAATGTTTCTGTAATGAGAATGATCCAACTGTGTCATAACCTTTTGGGTCTTAACCTCCCTCATTTACATAACCTTTTACTTCTCATTCACACTAGCCTTGCCATTTTAGGATGAATACATCAAACACCTTCCTTTTTCTCCCACGACCTGATTTTGTTGTTTAAAAAAAAATCAATTAGTTTGTCTTACATATGAGAAAAAACATGTTGATCACAATAGATTTTTTGACAGTTGAAAGAGGTTAGATGTTATAACAAAAAGAAATGAGTTGAAGGATTTTAGCACTATCATGATTTTTAAAAGAAAAACAGTAAATTATTTTTACTCTTAAAAATATGTCAAATTTGAAAATATTTAAAAATACAGACTGTTAAATAGTTGGCTTATATGTATATTTGGTGTCTTGCTTCAAAGAGAATATATTAAAATTTAGAATAATGCTACTACCAGGTATCTTAAAAATATATATGTTAAAAGCATGTATGCATTAGGGTCTTCTATATTTAAAATTATGCCTGTTTATATACGTTTACACACACACATATTCACAAGTTTTGATTTTAAGTAACAGAAAATATTATAAAAGTTGAATTTGCTCACCTAAAAGTGCAATTAAGAAATAATTGTGTTTCAAAAATTAATGACAAAATTTGTTTAAATAGCAAATATGATACATATGGAATGATTTATTTTAAAAATCCTATTCACATGCAAGTTTTTAAAAAAACATTATTAACTCTTCTATTTATTATACTCTGAAGAAGAAAGACCAGGTGTGTAATAGGAAAACCAGACATAATCTGTGGTACCAAGGAGGGCTTCCCCCAGGAAAAGTAATTTGAGCTGAGTTTTATGGATGAATAGAAACTGAAAGGCAAGGGTCTAAAGGTCTGGGGACGAGTAATCTTTTTATGTAAACCTGACCCATGAGCCCCTCATGCATTGGTAACATCTGTAACAGCTTTCTCAAATCCTCAGCATCACATGCCACCTCTTCCCTGGGATGTGTGTGTGTGTGTGTGTATGTGTGTGTGTCACTCATCACATTTGCAATTGTTGTTTAGTGGCTGTATTTCTAGAGGATGAACGTGGACCTGTGAATCCTCAGAACCAGGGGCCAAGCAAATATTTGGTGAATAAATGAAGGTGCATAAAACCTTAAATCTTTAAATTAGAAAGATAATCTGTTTTATTAGTCATTATAAGAACTGTAACTACCAATTAACAAAGTGCATGTGTTAAGCACAGTCCAAGATAACAAATGTGATAGATACTAACTCCCAACAGTGATTAAAAAAAAAAAAGAAAGGAAGCTTGGGACCTCAATAAATTGCCCACAGTCAGGTTGTAATCTGCTGTGATGTTTCAGAAAGATAGAATCACTAAATTGTTTCAGGAGAGAGGAAACACTACTTTTTGATGGCAGTGTTGATGTAGTTCACCTTAAATTTTAAGACTTTTATATACATTTTAAGATTGAAATTGTTATATATTATAAAATTTATTCACATTTTAAAGCACTCAATTCATCAGACTGTCAGACGTGTACTATATATAAATGAGCGAAACAAGTGATATGATAATATGGTTTTGTCAACGTATGGTTATGGGCAAGTTTACAATTTGAGCTGGAAAAGCAGCTTTGGGAAAAGTATACATGATAGCAGATGTAGCCATAAAGTCGTAAAGGTCATAGAGTTATGTATATTTAACAAATATTTAAAGAGTGGATAATATATCCCACATGCTGTTCTAGGCACTAAGCATAAAGTGGAGAATGAAAGAAACAAAGTCCTTGGTCTCATGAAAAATATACTCTAAAGATAAGACATTAAATTTAATTGGGGAAGCTTAATTAGGCAGGGTTTACTAAAATGAGTGATATTTTAGTTGAATCTTAAAATATGAGTAAATAGTGTCATTCATCGATGGGGAATGTATTAGTCAGTATTAGATTAATCCTTGAGTAGTTGAAAACTAAAATAACCTTGGGTCAACAAGCTAAGAAATGATCTCTCCCTCCTGTAAAAGAGACCAGGATATAATTAGTGTGGTGTTAGTATTGTGTTCCAGAGGTAGGAATCCAGGGTGTTCCCTCCATGCTGTTTTCCCACCCATCTTTTTTTTTTTTTTTTAAAGATTTTATTTATTTGACAGAGAGAAACACAGCCAGAGAGGGAACACAAGCAAGAGGAGTGAGAGAGCGAGAAGCAGGCTTCCCACCAAGCAGAGAGCCTGATGCGGGACTTGATCCCGGGTCTCTGGGATCATGACCCGAGCTGAAGGAAGTCGCTCAACCAACTGAGCCACCCAGGCGCCCCTTCCCACCCATCTTCTGCGTGTCACTTCCAACTTGGGCTCTAAGTTGGCTGCTTGATTTCCAGGTGTCGTATCTGCATTCCAGCCAGTGGGAAGGCAGGATGTGGTAGGGAAGGGCACACCCCCTCCCCTTTATTTCCAGACACACAACAAAGGTTGCATACACTAATTCTATTGACTCCCCAAATCAACCACAACAGGTGGAGAGGTGAAAAAATGATTTGTCTTGCTAAAAACAGGATTTTGTTACTGATGAAGATGTGGAAAATGAATACTGGGGATATATGGTAGTTTCTATCATAAGAAAAAAAGCGAAGCTTAGAGGTGTAACAGCAAAAGACTCAGAAAAATAACTTGGAAAATTATCTGTGTTACATGGCTAGAATTTTGTGTATGGAACAATATAGAATGGAATAAGACTATAAAACTAGGTTAATGAAAGGATGAATGTGCCATACTCAGAAACATTATCATGTAAGAATATTAGTAATTTAAGGTCTTTTTTCTACATTATATATTTTATAATATACAATAGCATTTTTCATATATAATATTATTTAATATTCACAACAATCTTATGGAATAGCTATTATTCTTGGTTAGGAAACTAAACCGCCAAGATCCAGATGTCTTTCTTATTATACCTTGGTATCTAATATATTCAGAGAGATTCACAAAGATAATGCATTCTTAACCCAAGGACTGGAAGGCAATGCAAAAGGAACTATTAGAGAATAAGAAAAGAGCTCCTAGAGATTAAAACATGAGCGCTGAAATAAAAAATAAAAACTGATAACCTCCAGAAAGTTAATGAAAATTAGAACTGGAAATGTTGGTGAAAAAATGAGGCATTGAGTTCAAGTACGGAACATTCTACTTTTGATTTAACTCCTAGAAAGACAGGACAAAAAATTGTGTGTGTGTGTGTGTGTGTGTGTGTGTATAAGTGTATAAGTGTGAGTGTTGGTGATGGTGGAGGAGGGAGTATTGTCGAAAACAAAGATAGAAGGAAATTTTCCAAAATGGAAAAAAGATATATGAGTCTTTATAGTAAAAGGATTCACCAATGCCCACAACTATAAAAAGACTCCTGTGAAGACATATTCTAGTGAAATTTTACATAGTGACAAGTATAGAAAGACACTAAAATCTTCTAAAAAAAGTTCTTCAAATTTCTAAGAAAAAAATTGTGTTCAACCTATTAAGCAAATATGAGGGCTGTTTGAAAATACCTTTAGACAGGCAAAGTTTCAAAAATTTATTCTTCATCAACATTTTCTCTGTAAAATGACTGTAGGATAAACTCCACCAAAATGGGTGAGTACACAAAAAAAGGAGATATGGGTCCAGGAAACAGTAGATTTAACTTGATTAAGATGTCAAAGAAATTCCAAACTACAGTTTTGCAATAGTATCAGATTAGAGCTGGAGAGAGAGACCTCTAGGAAGCTGATCTCTAAAGGGAGAAAAAGGAACTATATAGACAATATGATTGAGAAGGCAGAAAAATGTGAATATGATCAAGTCACAAATTCAAGGAACAAAGAATGCAATGAGAAATTTCAGAGAAAACTATGAAGGACCCTAAGATGTGAAACAACTTTAAGCAGTTGTAGAATGTTTTAAAAGACTTCATTTGAAATCGATGTTAGAAACATCTTTGTATCAGAGAAATACATACACACAATTGTAGAGGCTCTTTACATCATAAAGCAACTGGTGTCTGATGCTGGACCTTGAAGATGTCTTCAGGGCAGACAATGAGGAAGGGAAGATAACATAAAATAGGGGGGCATAAACATACTAGAATTAATAATACTAGCTGAAATCTACAAGAACAGACTGAAAATCTATGCCCATTTTTTTTTTTTAATCCAACTTTGATGATGTGCATTTCTGCAGGGTAAACTGGGCTCTTTTGTCATGGAATTAAACAACATCCGCCTGGCCTTGATGGCCAAGAAACTGAAAAATCTAGGGAAGGATGCAACAATGGCTGGCCGGGCTTTGGCTCCTTGCCAACAAAGTGAACCAGTAAGCAAAAATTGTGCAAGAGTGTGACAGCCCCTGTTGCCCCTGCCTCCACCGTCTGAGCAGAAAAACAATAGTCCCACTTCTTCACTTCAGACCTCAGCATCTCACACAAGTGTCTCCCTATGGCTCACCCCAACAGGAATCTGATAGAGAAGGGAACTCTGGGAAATGTAGTTCAGTCTAGCTGATCCAGTTACATACTGGCACATTCCATAGCCGCCACAATCCCACAATCTCCCTGAGTGTCCCTGAGAGTTGTAACATTAGAACTACAGAAAAAAAGCAATGCAATTTAAATGTAATACACTTGGTTCAACTTCAAACAATATTTACATAACAACATAAATGCTGTTTCTGGGTAACTACATCTAGAGTCAATCTGTGAAAAAGCACAGCAAGCCGGGTTGTGGTTACAAGAAAGAGGATGGATGTTAACTTTGAAAATATAAAAATGAAAGGTAGATGGTGGAAGGTGGGTCGTGTAAAAGGATTGAAGAAAAATGAAAGGAAGGGTAGGGAGCTGATGTTTCAACTTTTTAAAGGGCGAGGTAAGGACTCCTTACTAAAATTAATGAACAAGAAACAGGTTTAAGTAGAGTATTTAAAGTAATAAATGTAAGTAATGGGAGAATTAAAGATAATGATTGAACTATAAACATTAGAAGAAGAAAGCAAAGGTGAAAGAAAGGGAGTATAAATATGCTAAACCTCAAAACTCCTAGTGCTGAATCAATAAATAGCACCAAGAATCGTTAGAACAATAAATTGATGTATAAGGAAACATGTTAGTTACTGAAACAGATGGTTAAGAGGTTGTTTCTGAGAAATATAAGTGGGATTAAGAGAAAAGTAGAGAGATTCTGTTGTTTTCATCATATTTTTTTTTTGGTAGTATTTGAGTAGTTACAATAAGCATGCATTACTTTGATTGTGATCATTTAAGGAAGAGAAAACAAAAGAGGTCAGAGGATAGGACCTTGGTTAAAATCCTGCATTTTAAAAAGGCAGATGTGAGAGAAGAAGCAAAAAAGAAGATGAAGTATATTTAGACCTTTAAGATAAATGTTACACAGCAGCATATTAACTTTGTGATAGATTTAAGCAACAGAGACCTTATCTTTATTATAACTTTAGAATGGGTTTGGCCACTGGTCTACAATGAGAGTTTCCATATCTGTCAAACCACTCCTTTTTTTCCTTGAAAAAAAACCAAACCGTTCTGATGAAAACTTATGACAAAATCTACCAACTACAATTTTATAAAATAAGAAACCATAATAGTGGTATATAACTATGTATTCTATGTTACTACTATATTATATTACAATCTATATGTATGATTTCTATTCTATTCTATTCAGCCATACCAATGTTTCTAAATATTTGGGTGCTTGGTGTTTCACAGAATAGGCTAGGTTTTTAAAAAAACTCTTATTTTTCAGTATAATGTAACATTCCAGTATATTCACAACAGAAATGAAATTATTCTAATGAATAGAATCCTAATCAATATTTAAATTACATGGGTATCACATAAATATGGTATTTAGGGTGAGAGCTTTACCTACCAGTTTATAATTTTTATAATTATGTTCAAGAGCATTGGTCATGCTATGATCAGTTCTAAATGTTCTGATTATTTTTCTTAATTTACTAGTTACTAGGTATTTTCTGGAATAATATTAAAAAAGAGCAGAACCATGTTAATGTCATTCATATTGATATAAGTATATTTCTAAACCTTCTCTATTTCCCATATTTACATGTTTTTCTTTGATTAGACATCTCTGTGAATTATTCTCAAGTGCATTACTATTAACTTCAATAAGTTACATTAGTTTAAATCATTTATTCTGTTGAAATACTATATTACATAACCAATTTCTGCAAATCTGTTAGTGATATGAATTAATTTGTTCTTTAGAAACTATGCTAGAATAATTATGCTTTGATCTTGTAAATTAGCCAAATGGAATATTGTTTATAATATAATTTAAATGAAAACTGCTGTCACACTAAATAGCGTTTCTTGGCTCATTGCTTAATGGACCTCAGTTAATGTGTTGTTCATGGGGAAACAGCAGAACTGGATCCACTGGGGTTACCAACGTAACAGAAACACAGTTGTCCTCACCAATGTTTTCATTATGCAGGCAATAATAAAAGCCAAATCAATCTACTTTCAACACAAATTTTAGAGTGTTACTTAAGAATTTATAAGATAGAGTTAAGTTGTGTTGGCATGATGCTTACGTTAGTGAAAAGGAAACATGATAAAACTGCCTCTTTTGGGAATTATCCCAGAAGCTTCAAGGTTCTGGAATTCAATGACAGTGGCCACCACATTCATGCATGTTAGCTGCCCATGAGACCCTCGGTCCCCATCCTGGACCTTTTTATTCTCTGCAACTATTTGGTCCTAAACTCTAAAATCTCATCTCTAACCCACTTGAGATTCTATCGAACCCTCAGCTATTTACTCCAGCCATTCATGTCTTGAGTTCCTCAAGGCCTCCATCTTCTTGACCTCTTCATTTTTTTTCAGTCAATTTACTTAACATAAATCACAATTTCCTGTGCCTTAGAGTGTCCTAAGTGCCTTTACACACATTATCTTATTTAAACAGTATGAAGTTCCCAAGAGTAGGAATTCTCAACCCATTGCACACATGAGGACATTGAGACAGAGAGAGGTTAAATAAATTGCTTAAGAGAAGGGGGAAGACAGTGATTCAAATTCAGGTCTAGGTACTCCACAGTCCATGCCAACAAGCCCATATGTTCCTACTCCCTTATAATACATCTTTATCTTATAATACATCACTTCAACCTCTCACACACATTCTCTTTTCCCCTACTACCCTCAATTCCTTTATTTTCCAGTCTTGTCAGCTACTGCCATCCTTAAAAAGATTCAAGTCCATTAGCCAAACCATCTACCTTCTCTGTTCTTACCTTCAGGTTGCTGAGCCCTACTGGAGACATCATGTGTAGGTAAGAACTGATATCACTATCCATTCGTCTCTTGTCTCAGCTGGGTCTTCAACACTACCCAGTGGTGTGTCCTTCGTCAGCTCCCTTCTCTACTCCAAACTTAATTTCCTTAAGCCTCCTGGTCTTCCATTTCCTTTCACTTAGCTAACTCAAAAGGATTTGACTGCCAAATTGGCTCACATAAATATCTCAAGTATCAAGCTTTACTAATACTTTCAAGAATACAAGTAAGCAAGAGGCAGAGGGGAAGCATGGAGAGGTTCTAAGATATCTTGCATAGCTCTCATGGTCCATCATTTCTGTGTTAGACATTCACTGTGTGGTCCAGAGTAATAGATGAGGTCTCTAAGAAACACTCATGGGTTATTACCTTATATAGTGGGAACATTTAGGTCTTCATTTTGTATCTCAAATAGTTACTTTGCTTGCCTGACATTTTCCAGAGAACCATGTTTCATAAATCCATGCAACCTACCTCCCTTTATCATGAGCAATCCTAAAATAGGAATATCCTGTTAAAAGAATTCCAGAGACAAGGGCTCTTCTAGCAAATGTTATCAGTCTGTTTACAAGGGATTTGGCTATCAACATGTCCATGAGGATCACCTGACTTCTTTCTTTCCCCAAAATTTCCCTTGTCTGAACTACAAACAAACTGCTTTAACTCCTTCCATCTTTCATATTTAGTTAAGAATCCTCCTTTCTATTTTATATAAAATAAAGCATCTCTTAGGTAGCCAAGTCCTTTGACTTCCTATTTCTAGCAATGCACATTATTCTATGTCCATACTAACCTCTTTCCTCTGGCCTTACTGGGAAAAATTATCATTTATTTTGTCCAAAGCTGAGTCTCTCCTTGATGATTTACTTCTCCTGTGCTTTCTCTTCAGAGACTTAGATATTCTCTTAATCAATCGCAAGTCCACCTAATTGTATTCTTAACTAGCCAACACTCCTTAGCAATAATTTATTTTTTCTCTATCACTTCTATAAAGCTTTTTATATGCTGGGTACTTTACTAATATGAACTCGATCTTCATAACAACCCTGTGAAGAATATGCTGGTAGACTCTCCAGCCTACATATTAGAAATGTGAGTACAAGAGAGGTTAAGTAACTTTTTCAGAGTCACACAGCTGGTAAGAGGTAACACTAGGATTTGAACACAGCAGTTTATACTGTGCTGCAGTGCCTTTTCTAATGTTTATCGTGATGACAATGATGAACCGTAGATTTATAGACTATGGTACAAAAGTAGATCAAAGAAGGGACTCATAGCACTAATCCCCTTTCCCTCTAATTTTAACATCATACAATTATCAAGAATAGGAAAGTAATTTTGGAATATTATTCAATACAGTATGAATTTATTTTTAAAGACTTAATTTTATTCCATTTTTCACTAATAACTTTTTTCTGATTTAGGATTTACCTTGAAGTCAGGAGTGATTTCTCTTCAGTTGCCTCTGGCTTATAATATTTTCTCAATCATTTCTTGGCTTTTGTGACTTTCACAAACACTTATTTTTTGTCATTCTCACTATTTTCTCTTCATACTTTAAAGTGTATGTCAAATTTGTTCTTGAGCCCATCTACTCAGTTCTTTGCTTGGTTATTTTACTTATTTTGTAATGTTGTAAAAACATACAACAATATTTATCATCTTAACCATTTTTTTAAGATTTTATTTATTTATTTGACAGAGAGAGATCACAAATAGGCAGAGGCAGGCAAAGAGAGAGGAGGACTCTGCTGAGCAAGGAGTCCAATGTGGGACTCGATTCTGGGACCCTGGGATCAAGACCTGAGCTGAAGGCAGACCCTCAACTGACTGAGCCACTCAGACGTCATATCTTAACCATTTTAAAGTGTACAATTTGGCAATGTTAAATATACTTGCACTGTTGTAAAGCAGATCACCAGAGCTTTTTTGTCTCATAAAACTGAAACTCTATATCTATTAAAAACCTCCCTTTCATGGCTCCCACAACCCCTGGGAACTACATTCTACTTTTTGTTTCTATGAATTTGACTACTTTAGATATTACATATAAGGGCAGCCATACAGTATTTGCCTTCATGCCCCACAAATTAAATGATCTTAATTTTTCAGTCATAGTTTCACACATCCATTCAAGGAAAATTTTTGAGAGTAGAAATCATGACACAATTTTTTCCACTTCATATGACAATGACCACAATTCTGAACATGTAGTACACTCCTCAAGAGTAATTAATTTGGGGTGTTACTGTAAGTGAAATTGTGTCACCCCCAAATTCATATGTGGAAGTCCGAAACCCAAGTATTTCAAAATGTGACCTTATTTGGAAAAAAGGGCATCGCAGAAGTAATGAGTTAAGATGAGGTCCTACTGAAATAGGGTGGACCTAAATCCAATACAACTGGTGTCCTTCTAAACAGGAGAGATTTGCAGCTAGCATGTGAGGAGGATGCCATGTGAAGACGCAGGCAGAGACTGGGCTGGTGCTTCTGCAAACAAAGGAAGGCCAAAGATTGCCTGCATACCAGCAGAAATTGGAGCGAGGCACAGCATAGACTCTTCTCAAAACTTTAAAAGAAGTCAAGCCTGCTGACGTTTTGATCTTGGACTTCCAGCCTCCAGAACTGTGAGAAATAACTTGTTGTTGAAGCCACCCTATTTGTTCTTTGTTATGACAGCTCTAGCAAACCAATACACGGCTGCTGACAATTACACTGCCTATGTGTGACCCACAAAGTTTTATATAAAATTGCACATATCTGTGTCTGTAGGTATGCATTTATTTTCCCCTTTTGCACAATTTCACAATGTCCTCCTCTAACAACCCACTTTTCATCATTAGTGGCAGGAACATAATCAAGGGAAGAGAAAAAAAAAAACCCTCAAAAAACAGGAAGAAATGAGCCTTGGACATGACATTTGTTCCTATTTGAACTTTAGGATTCTCCTAAGTGTCTTCAGCTCATGAGAGTTTTTCATCTTATGATACAAAGAGAATGCACCTATGATTTTCCAGATCCACCTGAACTTTACTTTAGTCAGCATCTGGAATCCAAGGGAATGTCTTGGATCTTCCCCCATAGTAAGCATTAAAAGCATGATTAAAAATCACAAATAAATGAATCTTAAAGGAAAACCAGGGGAAGGGGAAGGTAAAGGTTTTCCTAGACAAGGGAGAAGAGATTTTCCCTTGGCAGCTACTCTGCTGAACAGATGTGGGGATGCAGAGCGAGAGACTGATTTCTGTCAGTTTCCTAGGGCAGCCGTTATATGCTACCATAAATATGGTGGCTTATAACAACAGAAATTTATTTTCTTATAGTTCTAAAGTCCAGAAGTTGGAAATAAAGTTACCTTCTCTCTGAATGTTTAGAGGAGAATTTTTTTTAATCTTTTTTTTATTTGACAGAGAGAAACACAGCTAGAGAGGGAACACAAGAAGGTGGAGTGAGAGAGGGAGAAGCAGGCCTCCCGCCAAGCAGGGAGCTCGATGCAGGGCTCGAAACTGGGACTCCAGGATCATGACCTGAGCAAAAGGCAGACACTTAACAACTGAACCATCTAGGTACCCCGTAGTGGGGAGAATTCTTTCTCATCTCTTCAAGCTTCTGGTGGCTCTAGGCTTCCATTGCCTTGTGATGGCCTTCGTTTCTGCCCCTATGTTCTAGTGGCCTTCTCTGAGTATGTCTCTCCTCTGTGTGTCTCTTTTAAGGATACCTGTCATTGGGAGACACCTGGGTGGCTCAGCTGGATAAGCCTCTGACTCTTGATTTTGGGTAGGTCATGATCTTAGAGTCCTGGGATCAAGCCTTATATTGGGCTCTACATTCAGTGGGGAGTCTGCTTGATATTTTCTCTCTCTTCCTCTCCCTCTGCCCCTTGCCCCATCCCTGCATGCTCACTCACCTGTGCTCTCTCTTTCAAATAAATCTTTTTTTTTTAAGGTACCTGCCATTGGATTGAGGGTTCACTCTATACCCTGGCTGACCTCAACTCCAGATCCTTAATTATATCTGCAAAGACCCCCTTTTCTAGGGGTCACATTCACAGGTTTCATGAATTAGGTTATATACATACCTTTCTGAAGGTTCCATTCAGCCCAGCACAGGCTCTAACATTACTGAATTCTAAAAATAAATGAAGAATAAAATTAAAGGAGATTTGATTTCTGGAACTTCATTTCTTAAGTGAGAGACCAAAAATAAACTCTTAGTTATGAACGAAACCCCCACCAACAAAAGGACCTAAAAATATTTAGACTGTGGAAATGGAAACCTAAGGGGTGCAAACTAAGTCCAACTTCTTTTTGAAGATAACAAATTTAATGTTTCAAACACTAAAATATTTTGGGGGAGAAGGAATGATATGATTGTGGTCTTTTCATTTTTATAGAATGACATGTAGGAAAAGGATTAGATGTATGCTGTGAAGCTCTCCCATTTCAGGAAGTTTGAGGGAGGAAAGGACATTTGAACCTAATTAAACCCAAATAAGACCATTAGACAGATATGCAGAGACAGAGTGAGCGATGTTTTAAACTCTGAGTGCTTTGCACAGAAATCTCCAGCTTTGGGTTAAGCTAGAATATTTTCAAGGTCCCATTCAAGTCCACATTCCATGGCTCTGCAACTTTCTTTCCTACACACAAGTAAGAATTATTTATGGAATAGAAGAATAAAACTAGACCATTCTCTTACACCACACACAAAGGCAAACTTGAAATGGATGAAAGACCTCAACGTGAGGCAGGAATCCATCAAAATCCTGGAAAAGAGCATAGGCAGTAACCTCTTTGACATCAGCCACAGCAACTTCTTTCAAGACATGTCTCCAAAGGCAAAGGAGACAAAAGCGAAAATGAACTTTTGGGACTTCATCAAAATAAAAAGCTTCTGCATAGCAAAGGAAACAGTCAACAAAACAAAGAGGCAACCCACAGAATGGGAGAGGATATTTGCAAATGACACTACAGACAAAGGGCTGGTATCCAAGATCTATAAAGAACTACTCAAACTCAACATCCAAAAAGAAGATGAGCACATAAAAAACTGGACAAGAGACATGAAGAGGCACTTCTCCGTAGAAGATACACAAACGGCTAACAGACACATGAAAAAATGTTCATTGTCACTAGCTATCAGGGAAATTCAAATTAAAACCACACTGAGATACCACCTTACACCAGTCAGAATGGCCAAAATTAACAAGTCAGGAAACAACAAGTGTTGGAGAGGCTGCGGAGAAAGGGGAACTCTCTTACACTGTTGGTGGGAATGCAAGTTGGTGCAGCCGCTTTGGAAAATAGTGTGGAGATTCCTTAAAAAATTAAAAATAGAGCTACCCTATGACCCTGCATTGCACTACTGGGCATTTACCCCAAAGATACAGATAGTGAAAAGAAGGGCCATATGTACCCCAATGTTCATAGCAGCAATGGCCACAATCGCCAAACTGTGGAAAGAGCCAAGGTGCCCTTCAACAGATGAATGGATAAAGAAGATGTGGTACATATATACCATAGAATACTACGCCTCCATCAGAAAGAATGAATATCCAACTTTTGTAGCAACATGGACTGGATTGGGAAGAGATTATGCTGAGTGAAATAAGCCAAGTAGAAAAAGTCAAGTATCACATGGTTTCACTTACTTGTGATGCATAAGGGGTAATATAGAAGACAGTAGGAGAAGGAAAATAAATGGGAAGTAGGGTAATGCAGGGAGAGAAACAAAACATGAGAGACTTTGGACACAGAAACAAACTGAGGGACTTGGAGGGAGGGGGTGGGGGAATGGAAGAGCCTGGTGGTGGGTACTGAGGGTACCTATTGCATGGAGCACTGGGTATGGAGCATGGGCAATGAATCTTGGAACATTGACAAAATAAAATAAACTTAAAGTCAAAATAAAGAATTTTTTATGGATATTTTTTAAGTCTGGGCACACTGAACAAGAGTGTTTTGCTTAATAACAATGCTCATAAACTCCTGGTAGAAACAGCTGATGCATTTGTAGTTTGAGCATACAGAATAAGACTATCATAACCTAAAGGTGAGCTCTAGAGTATTTAAAAGGAATCAGCAGTAATTATAGAACTTTGGCTGACAAGGATTACGAGGGGCTGTTAATGTACATATGTAGTTCTGTATGACTTTAATAACAGGATCATCTGCTATGAATTCAGGTAATGAGCCATTTTATTTTCCATAAAGGCTTCTTTAAATCTATTTCTTTCATTTTTTATTATAAAAGTATTTTTCCTGAAAAATATTTGATAACAATGAGTAGGCAATCATTAGACCAATATTGTATTCTAAATAACTTTGAAATTATATCGTGGGATATAGAGATAAGAGCCCACGGGAGGAGAAAGCATAATATAACAAGTAATAGTTCCTTATATTTTTTCTCTGCTGGCCAGAACTTTTTACGGATGGGGGTTTGAAATTGGATGCGATTCAAATAATCTGGAGTGATAAATAATGCCAGGTGCAGATCAGGTCCAATTTCTTTTTAAAAAATGTTGAATCCACATTTCAAATAACCAAAATATGTTAAAGTTGGAAACTGTTCAGAATAGCTGGCTAAGACAGATACCCTTAAGTAACTGAAGAAGTTCCATATAACCAGAGCTTTTTTGGCATGGGGTCAGAAAGACAACATAACACAAATGCTAAAATGATTTTCAACACTAGGGCAACTTGGCAGGCAACTAGGAAGGGTCAAGGTCTAATGATTATGGAAAAATATTGCAATTTTCAATGTACTAAAGTCCACTGAACTTGAGGGTTTTACTTGGGTAATAATAATAATTGCTCACCATATGTCAGATGTTATTTCAGATGCTCTCTCTATGGCATTTTATTTGATCTTCACCTCAACCCAATGAGGGGATTATTTCTCCCAGATTTCAGATTAGGAAGCTGAATGTCAAGGTAACTTGTCTAGGGTACCACAGCTCATAAATATGTAGTTCATCCTAGATTCCAAGCCAATCAGCCTGTCTCCCTGGGCTCCTCTCTTAGCTCCTATACTATTAAAAGTTCTCTCTTAATCGTAGGACATCTCCTTTGTGTGAAACTGCAGCCAATTAGTTTGCCTTGGTGAACTTGACAGTACATACTTTTATCTCATCTGTTTGAAAAGAATTCATACAAATCATAAAATGAAATACTATATAAAATACGAATAGAATAATAATTAAATACTATATCAAACAACAGACCTTTTTGAAAAGTAGAAAATAATAGGATGAAATATTTATTAAAAACTCATTCATTTGTACAACCAATATTAAGTGATAGCTTGCTACATGCCATATGTTGTGAAATGTACAGGCAGGAAAAAAGACCAGTTCACTACCCTCAAGATGTGTATAACCCTGTGGGGGTGAAAGACAATAAATAAATAGAGGAATTTATATTATGCTAATCTTGGGGAGAAGGGTTATTCTTTAAGCTGAGATCCGATAGCTGAGAAGGGAAGGTCGGAAAGAAGCAAGAACATTGTAAGCAAAGAAAACAGGATATGCAAAGGTCCTGAGGTAGGAAAGAACTTGGGGTTGCTCAAGAAACTTAATGCCAGTGATTCCAGGAAATAGAAAGCAAAGGGAAGAATGGCTAGAGGAGAGGTTTCAGAAACAGAAGGCAGAAAGTACTGGGTGCTCTGATGTTCTCTCTGAATTATATCCTAAGTGGCATTAGAAGATATTGGAGGGTTTTAAGAAGGGGGAATGAGATAATCTGAATTATGTTTTAGAAAGTTCACTTTGGTTTCTGTATAGAGAATGGATTCATATATCGACTTTTATGTCATGGGAAGAGATTTTCAAACGCAGGCATCTGGAGCATTTCTCAGGAGCCACTGAGGGGTGGGGGGAGGAGGGAAAGAGATTTGTGAATTATTTCTATGGGTTGATTTCCTTTCTGCTTAATTCCAAAGGACTCTAGCTGTAGTAGGTTTTTGTTTTATTTTATCTATTATGAATCAAGTAGGATTGCTATGCTATTTATTATAATGTATTTAGCCTGGGATTTTAATCTCTTCATATTTCCATATTTTTTTGTCTACAAATCAGAGATTTCAATGACAATGATCTTCCACACTCATTTTGAATCTTTCCAAATATATGAATACCATGTTAACAGAACATCTGTTAGTTTATTGCTTCTTTCACATTTTATCTGCCAGTTTAGTACCATGTCACTTATAAAATGTGGGTAAATAGATTATGTTTGAGGTTTTATTGAAATTCCAGTCAACTGAAATGACATTTTGAAAACTGTCTTTCATCTAAGATGTTCAAATACACTGCAGTCATTTAAATTATTGTCCATAATTCATACAAGGTTGGAGGGCTCAGGAAGATAATCAGATGAGCCAAAAAGAGAAGGCTTTTGTATCTCTTGGTCCTGTCTTCATATCTTATACCTTTTAGAGAAGAGGGGACTAACAATAACATTACCACAGACAGGTTTCTTTCACTTTCTTTGTTTCTCTTCAGCATCAAATATCTGCCTTCCTTTTTAGAATGACCACACTGGGCATTATATCAGGGGCATCCAGTAACCTATTTCTGTTATTGAAGCTGCTGGGAAAATTCCCCTCTCCTGGTCCCTGGGAAGACAGAACTAGCAGTGGGAGGGCTTTGAATGAAGGTGTGGTGTTCTCTGGCAGTGATGGCTCAACTGTTTGCAATGTTAGTGTCTTGGCTACTATGCTCATGCCGCCTAACTCCCAGAATCCCTTTGGGTCTCACATTTTCCAGAACCACTTCTCTCCAGTTTGCAGATTTTATAGCCTTCTAATAACTTCCCTTTCACAATCGACAGCCCATACATTCTGTTGCTTGCACCACGAACCCTACAATCATTAACCTTATCTGTGGGAAGGCAGCTAATGTGGTATTGAGGAAACTTGACTGACCTGCTTTGTGTAGGTCATAGATCTGATTCTTGACAGAACAAAGAATAAGAGTCCTGCCCTCTCCTGCTCTAACACTTGAGTATGATGACGGAACAAAAGAAACCTATACATAAATATATGTGTTACAAATATATTTTTAAAGTTTCAAAACATTAAGAGAGTTTTGAAATCACCGAAACTTTTTTTTTTTTGCTAAAGTTCAGAAGGAAATATGGTCGCTGTTACTAAACACATGTACGATTATGCTATGTTTCTGTTTTCCAAAGGAGCTCTTTCATATTAGGGCAGTAGTAAGACCATCGTCTGACAGGCAATTTTCACTTCTCAGCATCCGACCTGCAAGGTTCCTTTGTGCTATCTTTTAAACAGCTGTTCATTTTAAACAACAGCAAAGTAAAATTAAATTGTCATTTCTGGAAAGTGGCTCCCCCGTCCCCCTTTTACTATATCTTCCTGGAAACTTAAATACAATTTGGAAACAAATGGTAGCTCAGGACTCAATTTTCTTGATCTAAAAGGAACTTGGAGGACAAATTTTTAAGTTCACGTTGAAGCATTTAGGTTTCTATTTCAAAGGGAGTTTTGTATTTGTTGTAATATCGTTTGTGATGAAAACAGGCATTGACTTCCACAAAGGGAGATGCTAGCATATTCCCCATCTTTACATATTATACTTTCTGTTGTGTGGTTTTTTTAGTTCCTTTTTTTTTTTTTAAAGATTTTATTTATTTGACAGAGAGAAACACAGCTAGAGAGTGAACACAAGCACGGGGAGTGAGAGAGGGAGAAGCAGGCTTCCCGTTGAGCAGGGAGCCCGATGTGGGACTCGATCCAGGGTCTCCGGGATCATGACTTGAGCCGAAGGCAGTCGCCCAAACCAACTGAGCCACCCAGGCGCCCCTGTGACTCCTTTCTTAATTCCCATGTGAGAATTAATTACTCTGTTGACTGTCTTTCCACAGCATTTTTATACCCTTATTACAGCCCTTAACACATTGAATCTTCATTATTTTTTAGCCTGTCTTCCACACTGGACTCTTGGTTTTTGAAATAATGTTTTATTCACAGCTGTGTTCCCATGGAGCCAGTCACAGAGTGGCAATCAATAAATGTTGTTAAATGAAATGAGTACAACATTCTCCTAAGCAAATACTTTACTAATCTTCCATTTCCTTATTCTATTTTTTGTTATTTCCTAATGCTTATCTTTTCCTGTCTTCTCATTGCATTTACCTTTTTTGCAAATGTTCACCTTACTGCCTTTGCCTACTCATCACTTCCAAAATTTCCCCTGCTGGAATTTCTTTGTCTCTATTCCTTGTTTCAAGTGGCTCACACTAGCCCTGTGTGCTACTAGAAATCTCTTCATGAGGTCATACCATTTTTTTGGAATTTAAAAGCTCGATCATCAAAGCACAATACTGCAATAATGGCTATTAAACAAAATTTATTATCTTAGGACTGTTGGCAACATTCTACACTATTCCAAAAAGATGGTCTTAGGAAGGAATTAAGAATAAAGATTTTGAACAAAAGCGCATTTTAGAAAATTACTGCCTTGCTTAGTAATAACATAGAAACATGGCAATATCCCCAAAGATAAGAATTCTATAACTTATTATTATTTTTGAAGATTTTATTTATTTGTCAGAGAGAGGAAGCACAAGCAGGGGGAGCAGAAGCCAGTGGGAGAAGCAGGCTCCTGGTTGAGCAAGGAGCCCGATGTGGGACTCGATCCCAGGTCTCCAGGATCATGACCTGAGCCAAAGGCAGTCGCTTAACCAACTGAGCCACCCAGGCGCCCCTCTCTCTCTTCTTTTTTAAAGATTTATTTATTTTAGAGAGAGAGAGTGAGCATGAGCAGAGGGAGAGGCAGAGGGAGAGGGAGCAAAACAGATTCCCCACCGAGCATGGACCTCTATGGGGGGTTTGATCCCATGACCCTGAGATCATGATGTGATCTGAAACCACAAGTCCAACGCTCAACCAACTGAGCCACCCAGTTATCCCAAAAGTTTATTTCTTCTAATGCTGAGAAGTATTCTGTAGTATGCATCCACCACTTTATCCTGCTTCGTTCTCCCAGGAAGGAATAAGTAGATGCCCTCAATACCCCTATGAGATGCATGCTCTCATCTAGTGTCCGCTAACTGAGAACTTCTCTGGAGAGGGAATTCCATGAGAGGATTTTCTGGGTATAAGGTATTACTAAGAATTGTCACATTGCTCTCCAGAATAGTTACATCATTTTACAAAGCACAGGCTGAACCGTGGTGGTTTCTGTTTCTCCATTTCTAATTTTTTTCAATCTCTACAGTTTAAAGTGGGTTCTCATTGTGTTTTTATTCACTTTATTCTCATTATGAGTCAAATTGAGTATTTCTTCATACAATTATTTGACATTTGGGTTTCCTTTTTTCTTAAATGACTGTCAAGTTTGGATTTCTTTTCTTTTCTTATTTTCCTGAAGTAATTCCTGAACTAATCCTAACCTCCAGCATATGTCATTCCTTTGTCAATTTCAGATATGGTAAATCTCTTTTCCTATAGTGTCAATGTTTGTTAGCTTTGTCCATAAGATATTCTTTTTTTGAACAAATATCCTTATTTCTAGTGTCAAAACCCATTAATACATGCACTTTTAGTGAAAGATTACCCTTTGGCCTTTTCTTTTAAGACCATTAGTATGTCTGGATGCTGCAAGGGTAGATGTCAATCCTCTTCCCCTAGTTTAGGTCATTAAAAGAAAAAAGAACAGGGTTAACATAGTTATTCATGGATCTTTAATCTGTTACTTTATTTTTTAAAAAAAGCATGGTGCATGTGGTGCCTGGGTAACTCAGTTGGTCAAGTGTCTGCCTTCAACTCCGGTCATGTTTCCAGGGTCCTTGGATCAAGTCCTATGTTGGGCTCCCTACTCAGCAGGGAGTCTACTTCTGCTTCTCCTTCTCCCTTTAGAGTGCTCTCTCTCTCTCTCTCTGTCAAATAAATAAATAAATAAAATCTTTAAAATAAATAAATAAACATGTTGCATTCTTCTAAAAAATATCTAGCTAAATTTCAATTGTGATTGCTTTGCTTCGACACATAATTTATGGAAAATAGATATTGTAATAATGTTAAGTCATCCTTTACACAAGCACAGATATCTTTTCACTTCAGATGTCTTGTATCTTTCCATTGAGTTTAGTAGCTTATTTTAAGGGGTCTTGTAAATTCTTTTTTAATTCCTATATCTGTGGTGTGTTTGCTCTTATTGAAAATGATATATTTTCTATTTACCGTTGAGAAAAAAAGTGCCATAGAATTCGTGCATTTATCTTGCGTTACTCTGACAATGTATTGCTGGATACTGCTGTTTAAATCTAATCTGATTATCTCCATCAGTCTGAAGATTTGAATTTATAGTTATTATTCTTGTTTCTATATGGAGACTTTAAAAATACCATCTTACTTTATATTTTCTCTTTACATATTTTTGGTTTTCATTTTTCTCCTGCTTTGCATTGGAGAAACCAAATTTTCTTTTGTTGATTAAAATGCAATATATTGATTTTTCTACTTTTTCAGTTGTCATCACTAACATTTCAAGGCACAAGTTAATTTTTGTTGCCAAATTTATGAATTTACCAACATCTATATAGTCACTCAAATAAAATAAGTATTTTGTGCCTTTTTTGGCTTCACTTTTGGGGTTATGCTACTGTGTTGGCAGAATTTAAGTTCTAGAATTTTAGTTTTTTGTTGAATGGATTTCCTTTTTTTCTCTCTCCATTCTTTTTTTCTTTTCTTCCTGTTTGGTTGTTTTTTAATATTAAAATTTTTTTGATCATTGTTATTTTATAATGATAATTTTACTAAGTTCACCCATTTTTTTCATGTTTCTAGTAGTACTCTACTTTTTATGGTAGCACTTTCTCAAAGAATGTTTTCAGACAATCTTTGTTAAACCACATGTCTGAAGGCCTAAGTACATAAGAATGTCTTAATTTTACCCTTACATTTAAATATAGTCCAGGAAAATTAGAGTACTCTAAAATCAGAGTTTTTTCCTTCCATATTTTGAAAATATTCATCCATTTTCTTCTTTCCAGAGCTTTCTTTCATTAGGGAGTCAGATATCAATCTCATTGTCATTCTTTTTTTGAGTGATCTGCTCTTTCTCTTTTAGAAACTCTTGTCTTTGATAATCTTGAATTTCACTATAATGAATTCAGGTATAGAAAATTTGTTACCTATCATTTTTGTCATGCTGATAATCCATTCTATCTGTTTTAATAATATTTTTGTTTTGTTTACTCCAGAAACTCCTATTTTCTCATTATTGGAACTTTCTGTCTCTGGTGGAGTTTTTCAGCTCCATCTTCTAGGAACTTACTATATCAGTCTTTGCCACTACAAATTCTGCTATTTATGGCTTTCATTTTGCTTTCCTCTTATAAGTTCGTGTGTCACTTAGCTT
This sequence comes from Spilogale gracilis, assembly GCA_004023965.1. NCBI lineage: Eukaryota > Metazoa > Chordata > Mammalia > Carnivora > Mephitidae > Spilogale > Spilogale gracilis. Next base: position 21,599 of record PITA01002004.1, read on the forward strand.
GAAAATCAAAATTACCACGTGCACACAATCAAGTAAAGTTCAATAGTACCAAAAATTGTGTTATGAAAAATAGTAAGCCTTCAACCCTTTCTACTTTCTTATTGGAAATCACCACTCTCAATTTTTTTCTGTTTCTTCTTTTTTAAAAAAATTAACATATAATGTATTATTTTTTTCAATGGTACAAATTTGTGATTCATCAGTCTTACACAATTCACAGCACTCACCATATCCTTCCCAGTGTCCATCCCATCTCTCCCACCCCCTACCCTCTAACAGCCCTGTTTGTTTCCTGAGATTAAGAGTCTCTTATGGTTTGTCTCCCTCTCTGGTTTCATCTTGTTTCATTTTTCCCTCCCTTCTCCTATGATCCTCTGTCTTGTTTCTCAAATTCCTCATATCAGTGAGGTCATATGATAATTGTCTTTCTCTGAGTGACTTATTTTGCTTAGCATAATATCTTCTAGTTCTATCCACGTTGTTGCAAATGGCAAGGTATCAGTTTTTCTGATGGTTGCATAGTATTCCATTGTGCATACACACACACACACACACACACACACACACACACACACACAACATCTTCTTTATCCATTCATCTGTTGATGGACATCTAGGCTCTTTCCATAGTTTGACTATTGTGAACATTGCTGCTATACACTTTTGGGTGCAGGTCCCCCTTTGGAGTGCTACATTTGTATCTTTAGGGTAAATACACAGTAGTGAAATTCCTGGGTCATAAGGTAGCTCTATTTTCAACTTTTTGAGGAACCTCCATATTATTTTCCAGAGTGGCTGCACCAGCTTACAGTCCCCCAACAGTGTAGGAGGGTTCCCCTGTCTCCACATCATCGCCAACACCTGTTGTTTCCTGACTGGTTAATTTTAGCCCTTCTGACTGGTGTGACCACTCTCAATTCTTAACTGATTATTTGGTATATATTTTTATGGATACTAAATAAAATGTGTCAGTTCTTTTTTTTTTTTTTTTGCATTTTAGACATTGTCTATTGATTTGACTTGGAAGATAAAAATTTTAGTTCTCTTTTATCCTTCCATCCTATTACAAGCCTCACCCACCCCCAATTTCCCAACTCTATTCCATCAATATGGTTATATAATTATTTTGGTTACAAAAAATACATTATTCATATTATTACATCTTCAATCCATTAATAAGTGCTTAGAACATAACCTAGTATGCAGTAAGCTCTATATAGGTATCTGTTAATATAAACAAATGAATAATCAAAACAAAAAAAAATCCATATTAGATTTTACTTAAAAGCAACTGTGTATTCTTCAACTTCAAGCCCCCATTTATCCATTATATGATCCAACTACTGATCACTACCAATAGCTACCAATTTTGTCTTCTGTTTATTTGTTAAACAACTCTCTAAACTATAAACTCCGTAAAGGCAATTGCCATGTTTGTTTGCTTGTGATGTTATTTCTAGTGTTTGCATATCACAATATCAGGCATACATAGTGAGTGTTCAATATAATTTTTGTTGAATAATGAATTATACATTCCGCATTATAGTGTTAATACATTTTTCTGTTACTATATCTCCCCTACTAGATTGAATTTCTTGAATACTAGAATTTTCTATATCCCAGTGCCTAGAATATACTAGGTACAAATAAATATCTGTTATATGAATGAATGAAAGAAAGAATGAATGAAAGCATTTGGATAGAAGGATTCAAGCTTAATAAGTTAGATTTCGTAGTGGCAGTATTGTTCTGAGAAACACTTGGACTGCTGAAGTTAATAAAGCAGAAGAACTTAATGTTATGTTGGCTTTACTTGGTGTCAGTTTAAAAAAAATAACAAGCATTTAACTCAGACTTTTGAAAGTAACTAAGACATCTAAGACACACTAAAGTAAAGCCAATTATCTTGACAATGAGGGGTATTTTGTGTTTGCTAGGCATTTAATTCCCAGAACTGAGAATGCATTTTTAGTAACAATTCAGAGGATAACACTTCTGGTCCCTTCCATGTAATTTGAATAACCCTACTCCAGAAATAGGATAATATTCTACCAAAAGGACCTACACTGTTATATTTATACCAAATTAACTTATAAAACTAAAGTAATAATGAGGAAAATAATAAGACTGTAAGTACTGTAGGTGATTGAAATTTCTTACTACTAAATGTAATAGATAAACATCTTATTCTTCATAATGTAAACACTTGAATTGTATCTCAATATTATTATACTTTACAATGAAGGACTGCTAATTGGACTCTATAAAATGAAAAGAAATCTTTGTATTTGAAATCTTAACTCTGTGTTATATGTATAAGCAAAGCACCAATAGTACAACACATTGTTCCAATAAAATGACAACTGACTGATCTAATTCACAGAGAGAAGCAAAATAAACAGAGCAAAGTAACTGACATGACTTATGACAGTCATATACAGATAATGCAAATAATAAATATGCTGATTTACTTCCTTTTACATACATATAAAATCATTCTTTGTTAGCATGCAAGCAAACTATTTTATTTATATTTTCCTTCATATTGCACAAGAAAGATTATATTTAACACTGCTAAGGATAAGCATTCCAAACATGCCACCAAGTATTTCTTAAATGTCTTAATTTTGTGAAAATATTTCAGTTGACACACAAAATGACAAAGCTGTGCCCCTCCTTTTGCAATGTTCATTACAGTTGTATTGAACAGGCTACTATTTTTACACTGTGGTATTTCCATACCATTTGCAATACAGTATTTTAAGTCCCTTTAAAAATTCCAAGAAATTATTACTTCTCTGTAGGAAACTATGATCCAGGAAAAAAACGTCATGCATTAAACAATCCTTAATGCTTTTATTTAATAAATATTTATTGCTCATTCACTCTGTGCCAGGAAATCTGCTAGGAGATTAAAAAAAAAAATCAAACACACACACACACACACACACACACACACACACACCCCATGGGAGTGTCTTATCTCTTGGTGCCATAAAAGAGGTCCAGCAGCAACAAAAAGATGTTAGTGTAGGGGGTGAAACAACTTCTGGTTTATAAGAAGAGAAATACTACAGGGAGAAGGAATCAGGTGAATTGGGCATTGAAGAATGGGCAAAACCTTGACAGGTAGAGATGGCAGGGAGGGGACTGGGTAGAAACACTGGGAAGGTACAGAGGCAGGAAATTTGAGATTAGTAGCTCAGCTGGATGGATGGTAGGGAGGAATGTATTGGAAAACACTAGGAGATAAGTCAGATTCATATAAATGAGTCTTAAAGACCCACCTAAGGAGTTTGCACCTTGACGATAATTGAGGAAGAGCTGTTAGAGGTTAGCATATATTTGAGCACAAACATTTATTCCTAGATTGGGCATTTTATTAAGTTTTTTTTTTAAATATTTTATTTATTTATTTGTCAGAGAGAAACACTAGAGAGGGTATACAAGCAAGAGAGGGGAGTGAGAGAGAGAGAGAAGCAGGCTTCCCGCTGAGCAGGGAGCCAGATGTGGGGCTCAGTCCCGGGTCTCCCAGATCATGACCTGAGCCAAAGGCAGTCGCTTAACCAACTGAGCCACCCAGGAGCCCCCACCTTTTTTTAGACAGCTTCTAAATGAGTAGTTTTAGGTTCATAGCAAAATTGAAAGGAAGGTATATATATATATATATATATATATATATATATATATATATATCCCATATTCTCCTTGCTCCTAGATCTCCCTCATTATCCACTCCATGTCCCACCAGAGTAGTAAATTTTTACAACGGATGAATCTACAATGACACATCATTATCACCCCAAATTTTTCCTTCACATAAGGGCTCACTCTCGGTGTTGTACATTCTATGGGTTTGGACAAATATATAAGGGCATATAGCCACCATTATAGTATATATCTCTCTTTCTTAAGATTTTATTTATTTGTCAGAGAGAGACAGAGAGAGAGAGGGAGAGCACAAGTGGGGGGAGGGCAGAGGGAGAAGCAGGCTTCGATGAGAAGAGCCCAATGTGGGACTTGATCCCAGGACCCTGTGATCATGACCTTAGCCGAAGGCAGCTGCTTAGCCAACTGAGCCATCCAGGCATCCCACCACTGGTATAGTATCTTACAGAGTATTTTTACTGCCATAAAAACCTTTGTGCTCTACCTTTTCATCCCTTCCTTTCCCCTAACCTCTGAAAACCACTGACGTTTTTACTCCCTCCATAGGAGCTTTGCCATTTCCAGGATGTCATGTAGTTGGAATTATATGGTATGTAGCCTCTTTGGATTAGCTTCTTTTACTTAGTAATATGCATTTAATCTTCTTCCATGTCTTTCATGACTTGATGGCTTACTTCTTTCAAGCACCAAAAAACATTCCATTATCTGGGTGCACAAAAGTTTACCCATTCCTGTGCTTAGTTGTTTCCAGTTATGAATGAAGCTACTATAAACATCTATATGCAGATTTCTGTGTGCATATAAAATTTTAATTCCTTATGTTCCAATATGAGGGAGTGTAGTAGCTGGATCATATGGTAAGAATATGTTTACTTTTTATTTTAAAGATTTTATTTATCTATTTGTCAGAGAGAGAGAGAGAGAGAGAGAGCACAAGCAGCGGGTGGTGGGGGGGAGGGCAGGCAGAGGGAGAAGAAGGCTCCCTGCTGGGCAAGGAGCCTGATGTGGAACTCTAACCCAGGATCTTGGTTTCATGACCTGAGCTGAAGGCAGATGCTTAACTGACTGAACCACCCAGGCATCCCAAGAGTTCAGTTTTGTAAGAAACTCCTAACTGTCATCTAAAGTGGCTGTACTGTTTTGCATTCCCACCAGCAATGAAGGACAGTTCCTCTGACTCCACATCTTTGCCAGCATTTGGTATTGTCAGTGTTCTCTATTTTGTCCATTCTAATAGGTGGGTACCATTCTAATAGGTGGGTAATTTGTTTTTATAATTTACATTTCCCTGAGGATATATGATGTGGGTCATTTTTTCACATGCTGTCTATATTTCTCCTTTGATGAGGCATCTGTAAAAGTCTGCAGCCCATTTTTTAACTAGGTCATTTGCTTTATTACTGTTGAGTTTTAACAGTCCTTTGTGTGTTTTGGATAACAGTTCTTTATCAGATATGTCTTTTGCAAATATTTTCTGTCTGTGGCTTATCTTCTCACTCTCTTGATAGCATCTTTCATAGAACAGAAATTTTTTATTTTAATGATATCCAGTTAATTAATTATTTCTTTCATGGATAGTGTCTTCCATATTCTATCTAAAAAGGCATCACCAAACCCAAGGTTACCCACATTTTCTTCTATGTTATTTGAATATGTATGGGCTTTTCTGGTTTTTCTATTTTGCTTATTATATTATTTGGCTATCTTTACTCCAATAAATAATATGTGCTGTTTTCTTTCTTATATTTTTATTATAGATCTTTATATTTGGCAAAGCAAGTTTTCTTTCATACTATCAAATTGTTCAGCTAAATCCTAGAACTTTATCTTTTTATATAAACTTTAGACTCAGTTTCCCTGGTTGCACATCGAATCCTGTGAGCTTTTCAGTTGAATTGTATGAAATTTCCATATGAGTTAGTGGAGAATTAACTTAATTACTATATTGAGTCGCTCCATTAGTGAACTTAGTACATCTTGGTATTTCCTCAAGTCTTCTTTTATGTATTTTAACAAAGGTTGCAATTTTCTCACCAAAGTCTTGCTCATCTTTTGCTAAATTCCATCTGATGATTGTTATTATTATATTTTCTAATTAGTTTCTGCTTGTATACTGGAAAGCTATTAATTTTTGAACATTAGTTTTGCATCTAAGAACATTGCTGTCTTCTCTTTTTAATAAAAGTTTATTTATGAGCATCTTTTGATTTTCTCTTTGTTTAATTATGTTGTCTGAATCCAAAACTTTTGCTTCTTTTCTCTTTTTACCCCTTTTTCCTTGACTTCTTGCAAGAACTTCCAGTACAATGTTTATTATACTGGACTGAGCGGTCATAATTATTATCCCTTTGATTTTGATAGGATTGTTTCTAAAACTTTATTTTATTCTAAAACTTTACTATGGAATCTGCCATAGGATTTTGCTAAATACACTTTTATAAGTATATCGTCCTTCTATCTTTATTTTCCTTCTGTTTCTTGTTTACTAATATTTTATTTTTTGAATCATGGCTGAATGTCTATTACAGAAAATGATTTTTCTGCATCTTTTGAAATGATAACATGAGTTTTCTCAATCTGCTAATGTATTTAATTACACTGATAAATCTTCCAATAGTTAACCATTCTTTCATGCCAGCACTTTGCTTTGTTTTAAATACATGGTTGGATATTAGAGTGCTTGTAACTCAAGATTATGTGCATTTGATGTATTCTAGAAGAGATTTAGTCATTTTCTCGGACTCAGAACTTCAGTTGCTATAATTAAGTAAGCTTATGAAACCTTCACTGTTACATTAGTGATTTGAATGAAATGGTTTTATTTAAATCAATATAATTTAATGAAAAACATTTTAATTTTAGTTTAAGTTAATTTTCCCTCTATTGCTAATATTTGGTATTAAAATTAAATTAGGCTCTTTTTACATGAGAGATTACCTTCAACACACACATAAAATATTTAAATATAAATTATCATTTTACCATGTATCAGTCTTCTAAAACAACATATAAATAATCAGAATCTCTAGCTCAAGACTCAAATTATCTTTTTCTTCACATATAATGTTGGGTCATCTCAATCCTAGGAGGAGTATGATATCAGTAACATCCCTTTGTTCTCATGGTTTTTTTTTTTTTAACAAAATCACACAGTTTTCCCTTGACTTCCTGAAAACTGAAAATACAGTTTTCCAGATTTTATCAAGTTGTATTAATTTTAGTGCAAATCCCTGTTACTAAATGCTCAATAGTGAGTCTATAAATTTTCATAAAATACGGCTTTCTTCAGGAATTCTACACAATTTTTATGTTCTTTCCATTAAGTTAAATTAAAGTTATGCTACACAAAGATTAAAACAGGATTACTATTAAGAAGTGATAAATGTCATGTAGAATCCCTAGATGTAACATACAGATATTCTATTTTCTCTTTATTTTATAATAAGAATTATTTAAATTAAATTCTGTTAAAGCAATCATCACCATCACTTGCCTATGATTAGACTGGATGGAAAAAAGGATTGCCTGGAATAATCACTGATTTAAACTTTCATTCTTGCTGAGTTAGATTCCTGGTGATGGTATGTTTAATCATTATATGTATAATGACTATGGAAACTGGTATAAGAAACAGAAGTCACAAATGTATTAAAGAAAATTAGCAAATCTTTTTAGAAAACAAAGCATCATGACATAATGTGAAATGCACTGAAATTCCCTGCTCAATAAATTAGGAATGTTGAGCTTGCTGTTTTATATGATATTGTACTATGTTATACTGCTCTATGTTAGATAAAATTGAATTTATCTTTAACATCTGAAAAGAGAAAGAAGCATGATCAACATGCTTGAAGTCTACCATGGCATTGTCCAGTAAAATTTTCTGCAGTGATGGAAATGTTCCATATCTGCACTAAGATAATAGTCATCACCATCAAAGATACTGAGCACTAGAAATGTGGCTAGTGCAATAAAGAGCAGGATTTTCCATTTTATTTAATTTTAATTAATTTAATCTAATGTGTGAATATCACATTTGACTAGTTTTTCCATATTGGACAGTGCAGGCCAAGAATCTTACGTTTTCCAATCTGTTAGTATAATTTTGACTTAATTCTTGCTTTTATAAAATGGGTATATCAAACGTGAAGTTCGAGTATCCAATATTTAAGCCTGTCAGGTAAAATTTTCGCACATATGGAGATCAACTTAAACTTCTAAATAACATATTATCTCAAATTAGAAAGATTTGGACAAAGCAAATGATAAAGATATTATTTTATGTAGGGAGAGCTGGTAGTGTTTGATGGCTATGTTTCTACTAGTTACATCAACAGAATTCTGATTATGATGATGTTTGATAGTAATTAATAGAATGAAATAAATACAAAATATCCATTCTAAAATGATTTTTAAATTTTCTGATAATATGAAAAATTCCAATAGGATTGCTTGTTGCTAACTTTCTTAAAATAAAAATTTTTTGCCAGGCCTAACTAGTATATAACTCAGAGGACGAGAAAAATAACTTAATATTTGAAATATATTAATTTCTTTTTAATTTGGACCCTTCCCTGAGGTCCATATTTTCACGGGAAATTAAACTGTCCTGTAAAATTACAGAGCTATGTATTACATTAACATTTTAAGAGCTAGAAATAATAAGAAACCAGATTTTTGCACTGCAAATGACTACTGCTATAAAATCTTTTATGTAAATCTCTTTATTGCTTAGTTTTTAAATTATAAATTAAAAATTGATGGAAAATTGTTGTATATCCTCTATATGGAGGGTAAGAAGAGAACAAGAAATAATTTTCTCAGACCCCAAACTTAAAAGCTTGATTCCACACTGACTTTTAAAAAATGTTTCTATAAATATTTTTATTCCAGAGTAAGAAATAGTATATAAGTACATAATTTATGTTAAACAGTTTTTTGGCAGCTGGATTTCAGACATTAAGTATTGTCTAGACTTTCTCTAATATTTCTTAATATTCCTAAGATATATATGTATATATACCATACATACATAATTACATACATAATTATGGCCTATATATAATCCCTTTATTAATACTGCTTAAATGACATCATTAGTCACTAATTCATACACACACACACAGCTAAAATATTTTGGAATATCAAAATATAAATTTTAAAAATTTAAAAACATAACTCTCATATAAATATAAAATAAACACACATTGAAGATTCTTTTAATCTTAATATTTAGCATTTCTTTTAAATTAAAGAGTAAACCAGCAGAATGGTAAAGATGGTTAAGAGAATTTTCTGAACAGCATTTATATCACTAGTCAATAAAGGAATGCTAAAATAAATTGGCTAAATTATTTTTGTATCAATTTTTAAATTTACATTGTAGTTAACATATAGTGTAATATTGGTTTCAAGAGTAAAATTTAGTGATTCCACAAGCTGGCTAAATTAGAGGCAAGTCTGATTAATGTCTTTTAAAGCAAGAAAACAATCTCTGTGCTTATCTTTTTTTACTGGAAAGAGGTAATTTTTATCTCTTTTGAACAAAAATACACAATTTAACATATAACTTTTAAGTGTTGGACCTTAATCAGTAGTACATAGTAAGTGCAACAAAAATACATTCCCTACAGGTGTGAATTTGAGCTTGCATGCTCTTGTCAGCCAATGCTCAGTTCACACTGAGAGGACATGTAGCCACTCCTTCTGATTCTCAGGTTTGGGATCATTTTTTTTTTTTTAAGGTTTTATTCATTTATTTGACAGAGAGACACAGAGAGAGCAGGAACACAAGCAGGGGGAGCAGGAGAGGGAAAAGCAGGCTTCCGGCTGAGCAGGAAGCCTGATGCTGGGCTGCATCCTGGGACTCCAGGATCATGACCTAAGCCCAAGGCAGAAGCTCGGTGACTGAGCCACCCAGGCGCCCCAAGGATATATGCATGTATATATATTTTTTAGAAAGGAATCTATTTTTTAGAAAATATATATATATATTTTAATAGAAAGGAAGTATTGCATTTTAGATTTTTTCAGGATACTATTTTTAAAAATTAGAACTCCTTATTATAATAAAAAGTCAGAGACTTTTGCATCTCTTTGGAAGCTCTTGTAGAATAATTTTATTTTTTAATTTATGACACGTTTTACCAATGCTAATAAACTTGGAAACCAGAATACTGTATATTTCAATATGATGAATGAAAGAATTCAGGAATCCTTTCAATTTTTAAGTGTTGATGAAACTTTCCATTTTAAGTCTGTATGCATGACAATATACATTGTAGAATGTGATCCTTCAGCTTTTTGCCAGGAATAGTACTACCATTGTAGAGACCACTCTGCTGTCATGTGTCAGATTAAGACTCTCCAAAAACTAAACAGGTTATTTGATATATTTCTAGTTCTCTGGGGAAAAAATCTAAAACTGGAATGTAACCACAATAGTGGAAGAATTTCCCTCCCTTCCTTTTACCTTTCCTTCCTTCCTCCCTCCCTCCCTCCCTTCCTCTCTCTTTTCCTTCCTTCTCTTCTTCCTTTCTTTTCTTCTTTCTCCCTCCCTATTTTCTCTCCTTCCTTCACCACTTCCTTCTCCCCTTCCTTCCTTCTTTCTTCCCTCCCTCCCTCCCTTCCTTCTTTCCTTCCTGCCTCCTTCCCTCCCTCCCTTCCTCCTCCTTTTCTTCCTAAATGCTCCAGAAATTTTTGGTACAATTGTCAGTGAGCATAGGGATCTAACTGCCTTGCATCCCCTCTTCTGTTTAGCAGCAGGAGTACTAACAACATTGACTCCCTCTTTGGCCCTCCATCTTGTTCATGCCTGTGCAATGACCTCCCTCAGTGCTACAGGTTCCAGGCCCCTTAGAGGTTACTGTGTGCCCCAACTGGAATGTGGGAAGGCTTGTTCTGATCTCCCCTAAAGCCAATCTAGGTAACTAGCAGAGAGGACTGGTGGACAGAAGGCACCACTTTAGATAATTATCCTTCAACCTCACCTCAATGCCCCTCACTCTATAAAACCTAAAGATTAAGGTCTGGACTGGGTGGAGAATAGCTGTGTAGTGCTAGATCTTCTGTCCACTTGACCCGTTAGTAAATACCCTAAATAAAAATGTATAAATGGTATGGAGTGGCTTGCTTTGGTTTTTGGTCTCAAAGTGCTGTCTCCATTTGGAAGACACTTTACTGTCCCTCCTCTACCTTCTGCCACCAGCCATCCCTGCAATATGTTCAACAGAATTAAAACAAAAACTAAAACAAAAACAAAAACTTGGGAAAAACGTGTGTATGAGTTCACCATTGCTGCTGTGACAAATTACTACAAATGTAAGTGGCTTACAACAACACAAACTTATGTACAATTCTGTAAATCAGAAATCCAATAATGAGCTAAAATCAAGCTATCATCAGGGCGGCCTTCCTCTCTGGAGACTCAGAGTCCGATCTCTTGTCATTTCCAGCTTCTAGAGGGCTCCCACATTAGTTGGTTTGTGGTCCAGATCTCTGTCTTCAAAGCATCACTCAGCTTTTTTCCTAGACATGGCTTCCTCTGACCTGAGCTGTAAATGCTTCTTCACTTTTAAGGATCCATGCCATTAGATTGGATACACCTAGATAATCCAGGGTACTCTCCCCATCTGAAGGTTCTTAATTTAATCACATCTTCCATGTGGCCTTTTTCTATGCAAGCTACCATATTTACAGTTCCCAGGACGTGGACATCTTTCAGGTGCCATGATTCTGTGCATGACCTGCACCCATGCTGTAGAGTTTGAAATTTACCATCCACAGACCTTCAGGAATTTTCTGTTAGAACTAATCAGTGGGACCTAGATTAAAGAGGTTTATGTTCTCTTTCTTGTGAAAATGGTGGGGGTACCTGGAAAATACATTGAGGAAACCCAAATACCCCATAATTTGGTGAGGTTAGGGCAGAGTCATAGAACACGATGCAGGGGCCTTATTAACAAGCAAGTCAGCATACTGATTAAAACAAAGAAGAAGGGGAAAAAATAAAAAGCAAAGGAACCACAATGGCAGTGCTTCTCCAAGAAAAAGGTGGGGGTGGGGGGAGACTGCAAAAGCTGGGTTTCTTCTCAAGTGAGAAGCTGAAGTAACAGAAGATGCCCAGATAGGAATTTTTTCTTTTCTTTTTTTTTTCTGTATTGGATGGTGGCAGAAAGTTCTCTCCCAAATTATTCCAGAGATGCAATACAATTCAATTCAAAGTAGTGAGGGAAATACTTGCAATATTAGGTATTAAGATGTACTGTAAACTTAAAATAGTGAGGACAGTCTCAAATAGGCCTTATTGCAGACAAGAATTCAGAATAAGAAAAATGGCATTTAAAAAAATCGTACTAGAGTTACTATTAAGATTTGGGGTTATTTTCATTTTTTTCTTTATGATTTTTCTTTTTTATATTTTTAAGAATAAATCTGAATTACTTAATGTAACATATATAGCATATTGTATCAAAATGTAAAGTCATATGGCAACCATAATGCACACATGTATACACACACATATTCACACAAACCTACATACACAAATGTTACACCTCACATTTCATTAAATTTACTCATTAAAGAATTTAAATATGCTTTGTCCAAATTAAAGAATAATGAAGTATGTATAATAGAAAAGAAGGCAAGGAACAAAGTCTTTCATGGCTAAGAAGATTGGATTGCAGAAAGATTACTTTACCATATACTGCCCAACATTTTAGATTTCTGTTTTTCACCAAAGCAGATCTGGCAGAGAAACACATGTTTTCAGTTTTATTCCATGAAAAGATAATCTTCACTTTAGCATTCATTATGCGCAATGTATGCAAAATGCAATGAGCCAACTGACTCACACTTTGGTGTCATGCAAATAAAACCTAAACACAAGAAAGTGTAACATCTAGTAAAATGTGCATAAAACCACAAAGGCTAAGATAAGAAAATGGATAGCAGGGAAATGCAATTAGCACATTCACTGAGGGTAACTAGTAGGATTTGGAGATGAGCCATACAAATATAATTTTGTTCTTTTGGCTAAGAATAACATTACATTTATAGGCAAAAGTAGGCTCACATTTGTCAAGCAGTTTCTCCTTTTGATAAAAAAAAAAAGAAAAGAAATCTATAAAAAGAGGTGGAAGGCAGGTATACAACTGTGTCAGATGTGATCTTTTAAAAAAAAGGTGCATATGCTTCATATTTTTGATATTTCAAATGGTGTTTGTGTTCTTTTCCAATATTTGAGTAATAGTCAAGCATTCAACATTTAGTAATTTAGTGAAGAATCAGACTTTCTCCATAAAGACATAAAGGTTAATTGTTTTTCCCCAGAATAGTACATAGCTGAAAATATGTGTCTGATAATATGAATCACTATATAACTGTATATATGTGCTATGGATTGATCATTTTAGTGGCTTGGATCTTTCAATCAATGGCAGTATTAGATATACAAAATCAGTCTGTTTTGTTTAAGTGACAAATTAGAATGAATCATGAAATACATAGAGCTCATACATTTAGGTCACTAATGTTAACAGACTATCAGGCAGTCATTTATTTCAAGTAGTTAAATTGTTTTGGGTTGAGATATAATCAGAAACTAGTGAGACAATAAAGACTACTATTCAGGATGTCACACTCAACTGTGGTAAAATAATGGGGACATGGAAAATTTGTGGTAACAAGAGGTTTTCTAAAATATAAGAAAGTCACTGGAAGGAAAAGGATAAAAGATAATTTTTTTCTAACATATATACAACAAACCCCAAAAGTTCAAGAACCACTGAAATGTTCAGTGGTTCTTGAACTTTTGGGGTTTGTTTCACTACTCACAGTGATTCACATTCACCGTGTGATTAGTATCTTACCAACCTATAAAAGCAGCCATAGTCATCACAGCATTCAAGTGTTACCCTACAGTTGGGTAACAACTGTATCTCTGCTTGAGAAGAACTGATTATTGCAGATGAATGCTTTCTTAAAAAGCCAAGTGACAAAGATCTGAATTCACTAAAGAACCTTCTATGCTACTTTGAAGCCAGCCTGGAAACATAACAATCAGCTTTTAGTCCTAACCTGCTCCAGAGCAAATCCCGGGACCTCTTTTGCTCCATATTAGGTTCTGAAAGACTTCTCAATGACCATATGTATCCTTAGTTGTAACCAAACTATGTTTTATACATTGCTCAAAATTTGGCAACACGATCAGGAAACATTTGTGGCATATGGGCATATGCCCCAGCATGCCAGTGGAGGGAAGTGACTCAGGTGATCATTTCAGTCACATTTGATCATAGAAGCCAACAAAAATGTCTGACAAACATAACCTAAAATGTAAGAAAGAAAGAAAGAAAGAAAGAAAGAAAGAAAGAAAGAAAGAAAGAAAGAAAGAAAAAAAAGGAGAGAAGGAGGGAAGGAAGAAAAGAAGGAGAGAGGGAGAAAGGAAGGAGGTAGAAAGGAGGGAGAGGGGAGGAAGGAGGAAGGAAGGGTAAATTAAGTAAACCCTAGTTGTCACTGCTTTGGAGGAGAAAAAGGCATTTGTGGGGGGCAATAATAGAATATGATTATGAAGTTGAGGTGCTCAAGTAGAGTTCTCTATTCTGCATTTCTTCTTTTTTTTATAGTTTTTTTTTTTTTTAAGATTTTATTTATTTATTTGACAGAGAGAAACACAGCAAGAGAGGGAACACAAGCAGGGGGAGCAAGAGAGGGAGAAGCAGGCTTCCTGTCGAGCAGGGAGCCCGATGTGGGGCTCGATCCGGGGTCTCCGGGATCATGACCTGAACCGAAGGCAGTCGCTTAACCAACTGAGCCACCCAGGCGCCCCAATTCTGCATTTCTTCTAATTGACACTGGAGTATAGCCAAATGTTTGTGGTTGATATGTATTTATATGTTAGAAGGGTGCAATCTGTGAGCTATGAGAGGATCACGACAGCTGGCAATTTATCTCTAATTTTAGTTTATTACTATTTCCCAAGTATATTTCTTTTAATTATTTTTCAAGAACTGAGAAGTTAAATAAAATTCCTTATTTACACATTTTTGGTCAATATGAGTTTCAGTACTAGAAGGGACTAGCTGTGCAACCTTGGGCATGATACTTGTAATCCAAGCCTTCATTGTCATATTTATATATGTGGTTAATTAATAAAGACCTACCTCTTATGGTTACTGAGAAGATTAATATACCAAAGACACTTAGCAAGTACCTATAAGTAATAAGCGTTCAGTAAATGTATCCTGCTATTATTATCTAGTCTAGTTTGATTATATCTAGATATTTAAACTTCTGGAATAGTAAGGAAAATATAACTGAATTTAGGATGTCACAGATCCTGAGAAACTTAAATTAGCAAGATAATGGTGAGCAACTCCTAGGAAACAGTCTGAGAAAGAAAACCATGTAAACAAAATTATTCTGTATGAAAGACATCTGTCATTGAATCTAGGATTTATGAGAACTCAGGCACATAAATTGCTTCCTTCAGTGCTTCAACAAAATGCTTCCATATATCATAGGCAATGAGGAAAGACCATGGGAGCCTCCTGATTATGTGAGAATGAAGAATCTCAGAATAATTATTGCTTTTCATTACCGCTTATTTTCAGAATCCATTTGACCAGCATCTGGTTCCTGTGTCCAGAAGTATCCAGAAAGCGGTTCTGTAATTACACCTCATACATGAAAAAGTCTAGGAGCACAAACAGATGTTCCCCCAAAAAGAACGGGGTTATTTTGCCAAGAGATGTTAGGATACTAGAATATTGGAGAAAACTAAAAAGGATGAGCAGGTACCTGGTGAGAGAAGTGGGTCTAGGCAAGAGGTAACTAAGATCCAGAAAGCAACACAACTGGAATAGTCACCACCAAGGCCCCTGGGCATTTCAAGAGGTGCCTGTTTGGCCCAATGGTGAGCTTTTTTGGGAAACTAGTCAAAATAGAGTTCTCCTTCTGCTCAGTACTTAGCTTCCTCTCTTATTTATCCATCTTCTACTTACAGGAGAGGGGGAAAATGCCAACTTCAAAGTGGGTCTTTCATATTCTGGGGAAGAGTAAAGCTTACAAAATAAAATGCCACAGTTCCCCACGGTCAGTGACAGCACCTTTCAAAGATGAGTTCTAGTTAGTTGAGTGGCTCCCTGAAGGCTCATAGCTTCTTCAACATGAGTTTTTATTTTTTAAAGAAACTGACTTAAGAAAACTGGAAGGTATAGTTGTTTGTTCTAAAAATAAAAGTGTATTTGGGGTGCCTGGGTGGCTTAGTCAAACATCTGCCTTTGACCTTAGGGTCCTGGTATCAAGCCCTGCATTAGGCTCCCTGCTCAGTGGGGAGTCTGTTTCTCTTTCCCCCTTCCCCCCTCCTCCACTCTTGTGCTCTGTCTCTTGTTCTCTCTCTCAAATAAATAAAATCTTTTTAAAAAATAAATAAAAATGTATTTTAAAGATAATGATGGCTGTGGGGGTGTCTGGGTGGCTCAGTTGGTTAATCATCTACCTTTGGCTAAGGTCATGATCCCAGAGTCCTGGGATCAAGCTCCCATGTCAGGTGGGCTCCCTGCTCAGTGGGGACTATGTTTCTCCCTTCTCCTCTGCCCCTCACCCCTGCTTGTACTCTCTCTTGCTCATTCCCTCAAATAAATAAACAAACAAACAAATATATAAAATCTGTTAATAAATAAAGATGATAGCTGTATATTTATGATTACTTTACATAAAGGTATTCAGAGCCATTTAAGTTTAAAGATTTTTATGAGTCTTGTAACAATTCTGATTCTTGTTTTTTTCCTATTGTAAAGTCTATTTCATTTCATAAATTAGTCCTGCCTATTCTTAACTACAAGGCCAAAGATTTACCTTAGCACATGAACCAACTATGTTACTCTCAGGGTCCAGCTCCTGCTCCTCCAATAAAATGGTAGTGATTCAACCAAATTAGTAATTCTTTAAATCAAAACATGACTTTAGCGTGTTCCTCCTTACACCAATATTAGGAATCACTGCAATACAGCTCCCAATTTGGATATTTAAATTTATTTATTTATTTATTTTTATTTATTTATATTGTTTAGAGATGGAGAGAGAGAGGGGGATGTATGGGGCAGAGGGAGAGGGAGAGAAAGAAACTTAAGCAGGCTCCACCGCAGCATTGAGCCCAATGGGGACTCCATCTCACAACCCTGAGATCATGACCTGAACCGAAATCAAGAATCAGACACCCAACTCACTGAGCCACCTGGGTGCCCCTGGACATTTAAGTTGAAAACACAAATAGAAATACATTCTATCTGGGGCAACTGACTGGTTAGTTGGTAGAACATAGGACTCATTCTCTGGGCTGTGAGTTCAAGCGCCGTGTTGGATGTAGAGATTACTTAAAAATAAAATCTTAAAAAAAAAAAATTCTTTCTGAAGTTCCATCCTGACTTAAATCAGAAGTTATTTTTATTTTTTTAAAAGATTTTATTTGTTTATTTATTTTGTACATGTAAGTCAGGGAGGGGCGGGGAGGGAGGGAGAAAGAGAAACTCCAGCAGATTCCAGCTGAATATGGAGCCTGACATGAGGCTCAATCCCATTATCCTGAGATCATGACCTGAGCCCAAATCAAGAGTCAGAAGCTTAACTTACTGAGCCATCCAGGTGCCCCCTAAGTTATTTTAAAAACATTGTTAGCCTACACTGTTGGTGGGAATGCAAGCTGGTGTAGCCACTCTGGAAAGAGTATTGAGGTTCCTCAAAAAGTTGAAAACAGAGATACCTTATGACCCAGTAATTGCACTACTGGGTATTTACCCTAAAGATAGAAATGTAGTGATCCTAAGGGGCACATGCATCCGAATGTTTATAGCAGCAATGTCCACAATAGCTAAACTATGGAAAGAGCCTAGATGTCCATCAACAGATAAATGGATAAAGAAGATGTGGTCTATATATAAAATGGAATACTGTGTAACCATCAGAAAAACCAAAATCTTACCATTTGTAATGATGTAGATGGAACTAGAGGGTATTATGCTAAGCGAAATAACTCAATCAGAGAAAGACAATTATCATATGACCTCACTGATATGAGGAATTTGAGAAACAAGACAGAGGATCATAGGAGAAGGGAGGGAAAAATGAAACAAGATGAAACCAGAGGGGAGACAAACCATAAGAGACTCTTAATCTCAGGAAACAAACTGAGGGTTATTGGAAGGTAGGGGGGTAGGAGGGATGGAGTGATGGACACTGGGGAGGGTATGTGCTACGGTGAGTGCTGTAAGAGTTGTGTAAGACTGATGAATCACAGACCTGTGCCCCTGAAACAAACAATACATTATATGTTAATTAAAAAAAGAAACAAAAACATTGTTAACCTAAAGCAAATTTTCAAAAGTGCAAAAAATCTCACATATTCTAGTTTCTAGAATCTAGAAGCAAATCTTTCCCTATGTCTTTTTTTCTTTTTTTTAAGATTTATTTATTTATTTGACAGAGAGAAACACAGTGAGAGAGGGAACACAAGCAGGGGGAGAGGGAGAGGGAGAAGCAGGCCTCTGGCCAAGCGGGGAGCCTGATGTACGGTTTGATCCCAGAACCCTGGGATCATGATCTGAGCCGAAGGCAGACACTTAATAACTGAGGCACTCAGATGCCCCTCCCTGTGCTTTTAATAATAACAATTTCTATCAATTTAACAATAACTGTCAATAATTTTTGGCAGTTAGAATCACAGAAATTAAAATTTTAGAATTAGAAAAATTCCTTAGAAAACATTGAATATAATCTCTTTCTGTTCTAAGTGAGATAATGGTGGACAGTCACTGTGTGGATCTCGACTCACCCCATGCCCATTTATCTATCTTTTGCTCAAATTTCCAAAAAATGCAATTAATCCTTAAACATGTATAACACCATCAAAATTATATTCTATTAGAAATAATGCACAGTTAGGAACTGAAAAAAATATGGAAAATTTGATTCAAAGCAAGGAAGAAGGAAAGGAGGAACTGAAACTTTCAGAGCTATTACCAGATTACCAACACTGTTGGTTAGCCTATTTGGAACACAGTCATTTGACTTTCTTCAATGCCACTATCACTAAATTCTACACCTGGACCAAACCACAGATAGAATGTTGACTCACTTGATACAAGGCTGATTTTTCCAAGAAAGTTGAGTAGTCACTACATGCCATGGATTGATCAATAATATGAAAGCAAATTGAAATTCTACAGACTTGCAAGTCCAGGCAGAGGTAATTAAAATAATTCAAAGTTAATTGAGCTGTCAGGAGGAAAGTAAACATTTCTGGGTCTAGAGCAGATTGCTAATGAACTCTGTAGTTTATCTTACGTTAGGTTCCCCTGGAACTCTAAGACTAGTATTTGAGGTGCAGGTAGCTTATTTGAGAAGTGATCCTAGGAAGCACCAATCAGGAAATGGAGCAGTGAGACAGGAAGAGGAAGACAACATGATGGGCTTAATGAACAATTTGGGAAACCGGGTGATTGTGAGTCAATCTCACTGGAAACCCTTGGGAGATGATGTAAAATAAATTTCAGAGCTGTCATATCTGGGGACGAGGAGGCAGAGTTTGTCACTGGTTGCAGGCTGTTCCCAGAGGTATTAGCCCTTCAGTGCTTCTGATCTTCCCTCCTCTTGGCTGTGGCTAGAGAAAATTCTAATGGATGTAAGTGACACGTTCTCAGTCATATCACATGTGTATCCATGTAGTGTCTACTTGCTTAACACCTTCAGACAAGTGATAGTGCAATGAAGAAGTCTGAATTTACCAGGTTTACTCTGTAGCAAGTAAGAATATATGATAGCCAGTTATTCTTACAGTGTGGTAAAAAGGTCACTATGAGAATGTTACTATGGAAAATTATAAGGGGTGATAGTAGGTTTCTGCAACCTATTTATTAGGGTGTAGCTTTGGGTGAATCCTGCCAATAACAGTATGTCTAAGCCTAGTAATTCAGATTGAACTGCATTATCATCACTAAATAAGCATGGATTTAGTCCAAATGAGGTGTTTCATAAAAAACTTTGAAGAACAACATGAATGGCAAAGCAGTTAGCAGTGCTCATGCAGTCTTCCACCCTAACCGAGGCTGGAATTCATGGAACTGTGGCTTTCTTTGGGGTATTATGGATCAGCCTCCGAGGGCCTGATATGATGCCATAAATCATGTAGTTCAGTCATACCACTAGCTCCTCTTGCTTTGATCCATGGTCATTAAATAACCTTATTTTAATCTAGCTTCTCAGATAGTTCAATCTACAAAGAGAAGAGGTGCAAGGCAGAGAATATGGATGTCTAGCTGCCTTCACAACTGTGTTTTTCATTGTAAATAAGTGAATTTTTAAGAAATAATTTGAGTCTATAACTTTGGGATTGATATTATGATAGTGGACATGACAAAATCAAGTTTCGGGCCTGTATCATGGTGATTTCATCAACATTTTGTAAACCATTTCGTAGTGCTTCTTGTGACGTCTGAGTTTGCATTTCTCTGGCATAACCTCTACAACTATAGCAACAGAGCCCTGGGTTTCAGGAACAGGATTCTGGAACAATGATGTCTCTACTTGCATTTCTCTAACCCCTTTATTGTTTGTAGAAAATTGAATTTCAACACTGGCCATCATAGCAGTGACTGGAATACAATGTGGAGTTCCACTTAACTTAAGGTCTTAAACAGTTGGGAAGACATTCGGTTCCCTGTGTGTTCCTCAGAACTTTTAGTTCCTCAAGTGCTTTGTCAAAGAGTTTCAAGGTCTAAAATGTTTGGAAATATTACATACTTTACTTCTATTTAGAGATTTGGAGTTGAGAAGTCTTGAGGATATCACCTTATCTTTATTTAACACAGTATTTTCCCACTCTTCCCCATCTTTTCCCCACCTTGTTTAACCAAATATTTATTATTATCCCTTAGAACACATTTGTGGATTATCATTGCCATCAATCTCTTATCCTAGTTCATGTTTTAAAAGTCATTTAGTATTATTAAGGTTTGTAATTGGGAAAATTAATCTGGTTTTGCACATTTATAAAGGTTGAATGCATCGTGGTTATTTACTTTGCCCTGCAATAATATTCAAATCAATTTCTGCTTATCTCCCTTTTACATGAGGTTTGTCCTGTTAATAACGTTCAGTTTACCATTTATGGCAAAAATGTATTTTCATTTCTCATATAGCTAGAAAATCTTTGCAGTATCTGTGCAAATAATTTTCTTCTTGCATTTCCTCATGTACATCTATTTGCATTGCTCTGTCAATATGCTTGAGTTGCAAATGTAAACACTGAAATGATCTGAAATTCCCTCTAACAGAGAGGTTTCCACCACTGATATTCATTTTTCATTGTGTGTTTTGCTGTGTGAACAATTCCTTTCTTTGTTCATACATTAAGGCTTTGCCAGAGGCAGACGTTTATGGCATCAATATACAGAATGATGTGTGTATCCCTTTCATTCTCTGGGAGGAGAACAGATAAAAACAACACGGAACTCTAAAGGCATAAGCAAACATAAAAGATTTCAAACACTGAGTAGTAGCTGAGGTTTTTCTCAAGGCCAAGAGATAGCCAGCTAACACTGGGGTGGAGTGTGTGTGTCCCCGTGTATGCATGCTTGTATGCATGTGCTCATGTGTGTCTATCAGAGGGAGACTGAGAGAGAAAAGTTCATCTCACAGCCTGGTTTCAGATGCTACCCTTCTTCGTGCCTCTAAAAAGAAACTAAAGATACAATTTTGTAAT
This sequence comes from Spilogale gracilis, assembly GCA_004023965.1. Taxonomy (NCBI): domain Eukaryota; kingdom Metazoa; phylum Chordata; class Mammalia; order Carnivora; family Mephitidae; genus Spilogale; species Spilogale gracilis. The sequence goes on from PITA01002004.1 coordinate 43,029, forward strand.
ATATTAATATAAAACCTAATTTTGAATCATCATAGTGAGTCTAATTGTACTCAGACTACTGTTAAAACTAATAAGACCGTTTATATTTGAGGGGGAGATATAAAAAGAGAAAAACATCAAGCTGCATACAACTATTTTTGTGAAAATCCTCAGCAAAATTTGGGGCTATCCAGAGTAAGGAAAAGAAACTAAAAGAGGCACCATTACTATCAGGCTCTCCCAGAGGTTAAGTGATTGAGTGAATTATGCACTTTCATTAATGGGACTAAGGCTTAATCTCAGCTTTAAAAGGGACTATTGGAATTTGTAATAATTCTTCCTAATGTCCAGAGCACTTTGTTTCTACATTTATCTTTCTTACTCTTCTCTGTCTTCTTCTTTGTTTTCATTAGGCATGTCTATGATGAACCCCTATATGTATTACATAATTTCTATTTAACCACACCTCCAAGGAACTTAGATGTGTGTGGATATTTCCAGTCTCCACTATTAATCACATTTATCAGTGTGAAGAAGGGAGCAGTCATATCACTCCCATCTTAGAGACAGAATAAAAATTGATTTGCTTGAGTTCACAGAGAGGACTTGGAGTGGATGCAGGTAAATAAATCCCATGCCTTGATGAGCCCAAAGCTCACTGCTGCACCTGTAGAGCCTGGAAGCTGGAAAATAAGCCAGCCATGTGTCCTTAGGGGTTAGAGGCAGAAAAGTGGAAAGTAAAGAGTCAGTTCTTTCTGATATTGTAGCCCTTTCATGCAATGAAGTAGTCCCTGTGCACATCTGAAACTAGGAATTGTGGAAATGAAGAAGAGCCCACAAGGAGTGACAATCAATGAATGGAATTAACCCAAGTAAATTTGTTTCCCACACACTCCTCCTAAATAAGAGCAACCTTTTCCTCCTGGTCATGGCAGTCTAAGACAATGGACAATACAGGAGGAGGCACATACATGCTTTTCTGCTTTTCTGCATCCCAGGAAAGCTATAAAGGGAAAAGAGAGAATTAACAACTCTCATTCCATGTGCAACCGTAATTCCTCTATGCCTTCCACCACAATGTGTTCAGGTTCTGGGGATTTGGATGGGGACATCTTTGGAGAACCTTCATTCTGCCTAATATAGTTCTATAGCTACCCATCTCCCCATCCACTAGCATTTTGTCTCTATATAGTCATGGATGTTCCTATCATGTGAAAGTTAATGCTTTGGGGTTTACTCTACTTTGGTTTATGCTTGCTCTTTTATCAAATATTTTCATACACATTGCCTCTCTAAATTCTTAAAAAGTATAACAAACCCCAATTTTACAGATGAAAAATGAGGCAAAGAGGGATTAGGTGACTTTGTCATATTGTGCATACATTGGTGGCAGAGCTAATGTTGAAGTCCAATTTGACTGTCTCTAGATTTGATGTTATTTTTGCTGTGCAAATCTACCTCCAATGTAGCTACACATATAATAATAATCCATACAAGTACAAATGGATGCCTTTGTTTAAATGCATTCACATGTTCTTGGTCTCTCTGTTGGTTGATGAAATGCGGACAGTGACACTTCACTCTCAAAGATATTCAAAGAATTAAAGAGAAGATATCTAGTGTCAGACACCTGGAGAAGAGCAAGAAACTGGCATCTTCATGACTGAATTTTGCTTATCTCCCTTCACCGTCTCCAAAGTGTTTAGTTTGTATAAAACAATGTTTAGCATTTGAGGGCCTTTAGGTGGGGCTCATACTCTCTAGGACTGACCAATCCCTAGTGTTTTATACCAAGTTGAAATCATGACTTTTCATTACCTGCCTGGGCCCTGTAAGAATATAAGTTTGAAACCCTGAAACAAGTCAGCAAGGAGAAATGAAAAATCTAAACTTATTGGTTAAAGGTCAGTACCTTAGATTATGCTCCTTTTCTTCAGGTAAATCAGAAACCAGTTATCAGAAAGATACGAAAAATAGAGAAACAAAAGGGTTTTTTTTGGTGTGCGTGTGTGTGTGTGTGTGTGTGTGTGTGTGTGTGTGTAATTAATACATTCTTTCTTTAAATGTTGAATTATGTGATCTGTTCTTCCATTGTGAGCAGGTTCTCAGACGCAGTCATCTTTAGCATCAAACTACATCAAATTGTTCTCCTTCTCTCTCTCATTTTTTTCTCCTGCTAGCTAAAATTTAAGATAACACTCTACTGTTACTAGATGATGTAGAACTGTAGGTCAGACTTCTTTGGCAGAGGAAGTTTCTTTCAGCTTATTATCATTACTGATGGTGAGCTACTAAGGGATAAAGCACTGGCCACATTAGCATAGAGGATTCTGGTACTTAGAATAAAAGCAAATTAATTATTCCTTCCTGTACATATCTTTTATCATATTAATGATTCCAGAACCAAGGGAGAAATATGTAATCTGAAAAAGAATAAATGGGCTACATGCAGTAACCTGCATATAATTCTTTTGCAAATAATATATCCATTTGAGTACTAAAATGAAGAGAAGGCTGCCAAAAAAAAAAGACTTGAAATTGATGCACAAAACATTTTCACCTAGAGTTCAAATCTATCTATAGAAGCAGCTATTATTTTGTAATTAAAAAAATGAGTATAAAACTTACCAATAGGAAATAAGCACTCTACTAAAGAGAATTAGCAGAAAATCCAATGCTAAATGACTCTGTATAAAGACTTTCGACTTTTGCAACTCTCCTCTTCTGTAGATAATTTTCTTAGTTTGAGCTATTTTCCATCACAGAGTAATTTTTTGGTTTTAAATTTAGAAATATTGATAGTAATAGTTAAAGAAGAGTGGATTATTTAAACACACACACACATAACTTACATTTCAAAATTGTTCAAAAAGGATAACTTGTTTGAATAATGAGATGTTCACTTCCAGCAACTTAAAATAAAATCTAATGAAAGATATCAGAAAACATTAGAAATTAGGAAAAATAGAAGTGCCTAGGTAGCTCAGTCCAATAAGCATTTGCCTTCAACTCAGGTCATGATCCCAGGACCCAGAGATTGAGCCCTGCATCAGACTCCTTGCTCAGCTGGGAGCTAGCTTCTTCCTCTCCCTCTGCCCACCGCTCCCCCTACTTGTGTTCTCTGTCAAATAAATAAATGAAATCTTAAAAAAAAAAAAAAAGAAGTCAGGAACAATATTTAGGAAAATAGTTTACATTAAAAAGCCATTATGAATTCTGTTTTAAAATGCCTGTCTCACGGGTTTTAATATATCTTCTCTTGATTTCCAACTAATAAGAGATAGAAACTTTCAATAATGCTAAAAAAAAAAAAATGCTGCCGGTCATATTCTTTATAGAATTTAGGGTAAGATTTACTTAGCATGGGATTAATGGTCAGCATATATTTTGCCTCTGCAACCCAGCAAAGTCACCTGCTTAGGAAAAAGGTGTTAGGGAAAGGAAGAGGTATTTTATTTATTTTCTATTCTCTGACCTAAAGCTTAGGAATTGAAAACTTGAATCAAGCACAAAACCGAATAGTGGTCCCCTCACTCACCTTTAAGTATCACGAGGGCAGGATATGGACCTATTTTTGCTGACACTTTATGATATAGGGTCTACTAAAGTGCCAGAAATATATAGCCTAAATATATTGTGAATGAATGAATGAATGAATGAATGAATGATCTAGCAAGGGTGGACCTGGATGGGTCAGTCAGTTAAGTGTATGCCTTTGGCTCAGGTCATGATCCCAGAGCATCCCCATCAGGGTACCTGCTCAGTGAGGAATCTGCTTTTCCCTCTCCCTCTGCTCTTCCCATCTTGTGCTCTCTCTCTCTTACTCTCTCTCTAATAAATAAATAAAATTTTTTAAAAACAGTAGCTAGCAAGAACTGAATTGAAGAAGAATTGAAATCCAACAATTAAAGGAACATTAACAAAAATTAACAACAAGCAAAGTTCTTGAGCTAAGATAAAACTTACAGATGTGGAAAAAAAACACCTTACAGATGTGGGCATGCCTGGATGACTCAGTTGGTTAGGTATCCCACTCGTGTTTTTGACTCAGGTTGTGATCTCATGAGTCATGGGATCGCACCCCCAGGAGGGCTCTATGATCAGCAGGGAGTGTGCTTGAGAAGTTTCTCATCTGCCCCTCCCTCCACTCATGCATGCACAAATGTGTGCTCTCTCACTCCCTCTTTCTCTCTTAAATAAGTAAGTCTTTATTTAAAAAAAATATATTTACAGATGTGGACTGAGCTTATGGACTAGTTTGGGACAAAATGAAGAGACTCATACTTGTAGATATTCTATGATTTTTTAAATTCCAAGAATAAAGGAAAATATTTTTAAGAATTGAGGAAAAACATCCTTTTCTCATAACTTTTCAGTACAGGGGGAACAGACACTGCTGAGGAGCATCCTAGGATTGGAACTGCTTTGGAAAGGTAGCTAAACATAACTTGGCCAAGAATAGAAGTGAGACATTTACTCTGAGGTCTGTCCTACATTCACATAATGGGAGTTTGGTCACAGAGAGATTCCTGGTCTATGAATCACAGGACCATGTTCTTGGCTCAGCTATTTATTAATTAAGCATATCATTTCTAGTAGAGTTTAGACTCCTAAAGGTGTCAACTTGGTGACCTGTAAGCTGAATCCAGCCATATAGTTTTGTTTGGAAAGAATAAAGTAAAATTGTCTTTATTTGTAGAAGATATATACAGAGAAATTGCAGATGAAACTATAAACAAATTGTTATAACTGGTAAGTGAGTTTAGTAAGGTTGCATCAGACAAAGTCCATTTACAAAAATTAAGAGTGCTTTTACATTCTAGCAATGACCAGTTGGGGGGGGAAGCAATAAAAAAATTCTTATCAAATTCTTAGTAATAAATTTAATGAAAGGTTTATTAAGACTTCCACACTGAAAACTACTGTTCCTTATAGCAGCTAAATTTGGTCTCTATATATAGACATACTATGTCAATAGATTGAAAAAACTCAGGATTCCTAGATTTCAAGAATCCCCAAGTTTATCCATGGATTCAATCAAAATCCCAGCAGACTATTTTGTGGAAATATACAAGCTGATTCTAAAATTCATATGGAAATGCAAAAGAACTAGAATAGCCAAGAGAATAGTGAAGAAGAAAAATAGCTGGAAGATAACTTAATTTTAAGATATACCATATCTTAAATCTTAAATGAATGTACTATTAGCATAAGAAAAGACAAATCAGCCAACAGAACACAGTTCAGTGATCCATTCACCTACACAGGGTAAATTCCATTCTAATAAAGGTACCAAAGAAATTAAGCAGGAAAATATTTTCAACAAATGTTGCTGGAAAACAAATGTTGCTGGAAAACTCAAGAAGGTACTACTTTAATGACAATAGAATGGTTTAAATTAAAAAGGTTGATCGTACTAAGTATTGATGACAATTTGGATCAACTGGAAATCTAACACACTAACAGTGTTAAATTATACAACCACTTTTGGCAAATGAGAATTTTTAATAAAGTTAAACATACATCTTTACTGTGACTCAGAAATTATACCCCCTCAAACTGAAGAATATGTCCACAAAGACTTATATAAGATTGTTCATAGTAACTTTATTCATAATAACTAAAAACTAAAAATGACTCAAATGTTCATCAACAGGAAATCATTAACCTAATTGTGGAATAGTCACTTAATGGAATTTACTTAGAAATTAAATAACTATTGGTACACACAACATGAATATATCTCTAAAATATTATGTTGAGTGAAAGAAACCAGGCAGAGTGTACACTTATAATCCCATGTATTTCAGTTCAAGAACAGTAATAATACTCTAGAACAGAGGTTAGAAAACTTTTTCTGTAAAGGGCCCAATATTAAATATTTAAGGCTTTGTGCTGATAAGTTTTTAGTATATATATTAATTTGATTTGCCCAGAAAGGGAACAAGAAGTTTCTGGATCAAAGGAAACTACTACTGCGTACAGCAGCAATAAATGCATAATTTCCTCCCCCTCCCCCATCCTCTTCCTTTTAGAGCAATGTGATGAAAGCCAAAAGTTTAGGCCTGTAATTCAAAAAGAAGGTTTTTGTATCACAGCAGAGGAATCCTATAATTATGAATCTGAGAATTTATACAGAAACTGCTACACAGCCACCCTCCACTTCTGAAGGACATAAATCTTACCCCCCCAAGGTACATAAATCTTGACTAGGAATAAAAGAGGAATGTTTCTAGTTTACAATCCTTTGAAATGAAAACAAACAGCTCTCAATTTCGTCTCCCTTTGCAATGTAAATATATACCCTTCAAATGTGAAGAGCAAATGTTTCTAGGAAACAAAAGAAGCTATTCTCTATCTTTATGGCCAAGCCAATTTTTCATTGCTCAGGAGACTGGGTCTCTGCAGGATCACTGAAAAAAATCAAAAAAAGACTGATTGCTCAAGTATGGACCACAAACAAGTGGTAGGCCATCTTTAGTGTGAGCTGTAGTTTGCTAACCCCTGTTCTAGAATGATAGAAATTGTACCAATGGTTTCCTCAAGAGTACAGCTTATTGACTGACACGGAGGTCAAGGGAACTTTCCAGACTGGTGGAAATATTCTTCATCTTGATTTCGGTGATCATTATATGGGTGTATATAACTGTCAAAACTCATCAAACTATGCTGTTCAATGTGTGCATTCTACCTTTTTTAAAATTTACCTGATCCTAAAAAAAAAAAAAAAAGAAAAAGAAAAATCACTACAGATCCCTACAGCCATTAAAAAGATAATAAAGGAATACTGTGAATAAATTTACACCCACTAACTCAACAACCTAGAATAGACTAATCCCTTGAAAACTACAAACTGCCAAAATTCAACAAATATGAAATGATGTGAAAACCATATAACCATTAAAGAAATTTAATTCATAATTTAACAGCTCCTGAAAAAGGTATCTCTAGGATAAAATGGTATCACCAGAGAATTCTACTAAATATTTAAAGAAGAATTAGCATGAATTCTATACCTTTTTCAGAATACAGAAGAGGAGGAAACACTAACACTGCCTAATTTGTTTTATGAGACCAGTAATTACCTCACACCCAAATCAGGCAAAGACAGTATAAAACCAAACAAAGCAAAACCAGAAAGCAATGTTCCTCATATAAGCACAAAGATCTTCAACAAAATAATAGCAACAGAATACAGAAATAACTAAAAAGTATTACACACCATGATCAAGTGGGTTTTTTTCCAAAGATGCAGGGCTGATTTAACATCTGAAAATCTATTTTTGTGATCCACCATCTCAACAAATCCCAAAGCAGTAAAAATCAATTTGCCCTCAGATTTCATTTTCCAACACTAAATGCTGATGACGTCTCCTTTGTTTAAATGGTAAATAAAATACAGTATATTCCTAATTTGAATTTTTACAGAAAAAATACATATCCTTACTCATATATGCACACTTGACACAAATATCTATTTTTACACATAGATAAATAAGAAAAAGGGAGGATATATTTTTTAAATGGTGATGTTTCTAACTAGTAGAATTTGATTTTTCCATTTTAAAAATATAGTTTCTACAATGGGCCTGAATATTTACAGTCAGGAAAAAAGTAAAGAAAGTAATTCAAAGAGAGAGGTACACTGGTTTCTCCTAAGTACTTTTACACTTTAAAAAATCTTGAATATTTTAGCAAATATCTATATGACTAATTCAATAATTTGAAGAAACACTAAACTATTTTCACAGATAATTCCCTAAAATTTATATTTCTATAGGTATATTCTAAAGGGCAACGTGTGAGACACTTGACTATAACTGCTGTAATGACTGACCACCATACTGGCCTTAAAGAAATTGCAAGATGGATTGACACTGACTTATTGAAAAAAATGATGCAATTTTAACATCAACTACTGTGGTCCAGTCATAAGGAATTATCCTTTTAAAAAACACCAGCTTTCCATTATGACATATTAGTGTCTTCCATAGATATGTGCTATTACAAAACTACAGATGAAAAAGTATATTGATGGCTCTTATTATACTAATATCCAGCATTAATATAATGCCCAGGAATCAGATGTAATTACAGTGAAAAGCCCCATGGCTTAGATCTGCCACTGGCTTCTTAAATAATCAATCTGAGAAGCTGAACTAGTGAGTCTGAGGCATCTTTACCAAATGAAAATTAATTAACAATTATACATTGATTTCTATTTTAAATGGACGTTAGTGAATACAGTATGTATTTAATGTCATACCACAGAATCCGAGGTAACTCTCCTTCCTGCTTAATGTGTTTTATATTTTCAAACAAGTCCAACTCCCCCAATTTAGAAACTGTAAATGTGACTGATTCCTTGAATGAAGAAAGGTGAAGAGGCTAATAGAAACATAATTCTAAGAGTCTTTCTTTTGTGGATCACACAGGAAGTACACACACACACACACACACACACACACACACACACACACACACTCATCAAGAGAAGCAGAAGAGCAAAGGGAAAAGAACCACCTGAAAGAAAAATAGTCAGACTTGACACATACCTTCCGTACCTGCTTTGAACTCTTATTTATTCTGCCCTAGAAACTCTACCCATACTCTAATTGATAAAAATGACGTTATCATAGGCTCACTCTCTTCTGGGTTTCCCACATGCCGCAGAGGTATAAAACCTACACACTACATTCTGAAGACTCCCCTGCCTGCAGGATTCTAGGAAGAAACTACCAATGAGAAGTACTTGCAAGAGATTTGTAAGGAAGAAGAAAAGCAAAAGCCATTATCCTTTAGCTTTAGACAGGTAGATGAGAGAAGTAAGGTTTTATTTACCTTTAGTAATTTGATGTCCTTCTGCATATCAGCCACTTTGATGCTACAGGTATTTGAGACCTTTTGTGGTGGTTTTCCTATAATTCTTACATATTCAGATTTCCCCCAAAAGGCCTTCCCGGCCTTCACTCCTACCTTTCCACAGTTGTGTGAGCCTTTAATTCCATGTCTGATCCACAAAAACAGCAATTTCATTTTGTTCAGCCTAAAAAGAACATAAAATGAGAAATTATTTTTAGTAAAAGTGTAACAATAATACTGTCCTTCTCCAAATGGGCCATACTTCCATTTTAAACAGAAAAGGCCTGGAAAACATGTATTTCTTTCACATGGAGAAGTCTGTCTACAAAAGGTATTGTTCTAACATCCTACACATATCTTGTGTTATGGTAGAAGCGTTCTCTGTAATTGGCCTCCACCACTCCTGATGAGCTTGGAATACTCACCTCCAATTTGCATACTTCAGTCTTGCCCTGGTTTCTAGTATCACACAGGCTTGATGACAAATGTGCTTATGTTACTCACACATGGGTACCCCTCTGCATAGATCGCACTCCTTATTTCACCAACTGAGCCACTTTCTTATTTGTCCTTCTCTAATAAATCTGAAACCCTGTCATTTATTGAGGTCCTGGCTACTGGTGGACAGACCCAGAAACCATGTGACTGGGTTCAAGGTTATTGATTCTCTGATTCCCTGTCTCTTTGCTCTGCCTATCAGGAAACCTTCTCTCTTTTTTTTTTTTTTTTCCATTTTGGATCTCACATTGTTGATGGACATATTGAATCGTGACAAAATATTGCTATACTATCGTGCACAGCACGGAGCATACTTCATTAATATTAAATGAAAAACTAAATGAAAAAAAATGAAAGATTGTTTGGAGCAGGCCCAGGTTAATGGGAAACTGGTGTAGGAACCTAAAAATATCTAGATAGAGCCTTTTAAACACATTTACCTCAGGGATTAGTTCATGCGGGTAGATGATTGAGGTTAAGTCCAAGTCTTTGCCTGCTTGGTCAAAACTGGCTCAAGATAAAGGTAAACTTTTTTCCATGAAAAAATATAGACTTGGGCAGACAATGAGAAGTAGAATGTATGGTCTTCATCCATATGGCTGAAGTTGGCTGAACATACTCTATGCTCCTTTCTGGGATAGAAATAACAAGATCTAGCTCCTTTCTCCTGCAGGAAAGAGGTGGAAAATGGAAGGAAACCAAACCAGCTTTCTTTTTTAGACAGCTGGAACTGGAAGTGATATATATATATATATATATCACTTCTGTTCATCTCCCAGTGACCACTGTCATATGACCACACTCATCTTTAAGAAAGTTGTTTCAAAACATAGTGTCATGTGCTAGGCTCAAGGTCAGAGGTTTTCTTACAAACATGAAGAAAGAACAGTGGTTCCTGGGGGTCTATCAGTAGGACCTCACAGACATGGAATTTGAATTCAGCCCTAGGTGAAACCAAAGGCTCACTTATTTGTTCTATCATGCCATTGTACTTCTTTGTATGATAGGGTACAGGAGACATAAAAATTTTAAACAGAGATCTAATACAATCAGGTTTGTATTTTTGAATGAGCATTTGGAAGAAATTAGAAAGAGGTAGGGATAAATTAGGAAGTTAAGGCAATAAATGATGGTTTAAAGCAGCAGTTTTCAATCTTTTGGGTTTTAAGACCCCTTTACTTTACATTCTTAATGGGGTTATCTGGGTTATTTCTACTGATCTTTACCATATTAGCAACAGAAAGTGAGGAAATTTTCAAGCACAAGAGCATACAAACACATAGGCTGTTAGTCACCAGACTAATGCTGTCACCACATGTCATATAGCTTCCAGAAAAGTCTGCAGAACATTTATGAGACAGTGAGAATAAAATAGGAAAATAATATCTTAATTTTTTAATAAAGATTTTATTTATTTATTTGAGAGAGAGAGCACAAGAGGGGAGAAGGACAGAGGGAGAAGCAGACTCCCTGTGGAGCTGGGAGTCCGATGTGGGACTCAAGGCCAGAACTCCAGGATCATGACCCGAGCCAAAGGCAGTTGCCTTCCCTGGATTACGCTCTGAAAAAAAGTGACTTATACTAAGGTCATATCAGCAGAGATCAAGTAGAAATAATTAAAAGGGCTTACAGGGATAGAAATGACAAGATCTAGTGTCCTCCTTCAATAAGATATAATTTACAAACACAGCATCCCATTAGCATAGGTTAAACTGTTATTGTTTTAAAGCTAACTTTTAGGGGCACCTGGGTGGCTCGGTTGGCTAAGTGACTGCTTTCGGCTCAGGTCATGATGCCAGAGTCCCTGGATTGAGCTCTACATCAGGCTCCCTGCTCGGCGGGAAGCCTGCTTCTCCCTCTCTCACTCCCCCTGCTTGTGTTCCCTCTCTGGCTGTTTCTCCGTCAAATAAATAAAATCTTAAAAAAAATAAAATAAATAAAGCTAAATTTTAAGGAATACTGTGTTGAGTGCTTGAAATACTTAATTTTATTTAATTTTTACCTAAACCTTATGATATGGTATTACAAAAATTTTCCACAGCCAATATGTGTAATAAATGTTGTATAATTATGTGTAGTGAACAGCATATAATTTCCTCGCTGACTGGAACCAAAGTTCTTTTAAGCAAGCAAAGTTTTGAATAAAAGCTGCTGTCCAATGCTTCCCTGTACCTTCAGGGAAGTTTTGTTTTGTTTTGCTTTGTTTTCCATAGCAAGCCTATGAGATTCTGGTCTCCGCTGCTTCTTCAGAAAATTGATTTCTGCATTTTTTTGGTTCTGGTTCTGACACTGTTCTTGTTCTGATTATTCAACATTGCTTACTGCTCAACTTTTGTTCCATCTGTTTCTCCTGACTCTATCTTTAACCTAGATTCCCTTTTTACTACTCAGCCAAACTTAGTGACTCAACACCTGTTTCAGCTCTTGTCCTCCTTATTCTGGTATGTAAACTTAGTTTCCTATATTCCAGTTGGCGATCTCGTTCAACTATCTCAGATATTTGGGATTGTTCTTTGGTCATTATTTGCAAGGTGATACCACAACTATCTACTGCTCACAGTTGTTAAACCTTTGGTTTTTGGCATTTGTCCTTCTGGGTCATTCAGTAGAGGGAGGATTCAGTAGGAGGAGGAGAAAATGGAGCAAGGCCAAGAGGCACATGCTCCATAGAAGAAAAAAAAAATGGCTTCTTTTGACCTCTAGAAATTGCCAGTAGAGTATCTGCATGTTTTGTTTGTTTGTGTACAAAGTACATTAACCATAGTTGTATGTTATAACTATGAACTATATTACTGAGATCAGATTATGCTGAAGGTTTGTACTGATAGTGTTACTTAAGAAAGCCTTCCAGAAACAGTGTCTCTATATAGCAATTTAAGAAAGTATCTACTTCCTCAGATAGCTATCAAAGGAAGGTTATTCGGAGTACTTGCTTTCTTTTGGCAATAGAAGATGTGTAGGCTCTTAAAAAAAAGTATCCAGGGGCACCTGGGTGGCTCAGTGGTTAAGCCTCTGCCTTTAGCTCAGGTCATGGTCCCGGAGATCCGGGATCGAGTCCCACATCGGGCTCCCTGCTCGGCGGGAAACCTGCCTCACCCTCTCTCACTCCACTGCTTGTGTTCCCTCTCTGGCTATGGTTTCTCTCTGTCAAATAAATAGAATCTTAAAAAAAAAAAGTAACCAAAATATCACTATCACAGATAAATAAATATACAGTAATTCAATAATCAAATCTTCAGTTAGTATTCCCATTTCTTTGGTTATCAACTTATAAGGCAACTACAGTTTTTCTTCTATACATTTTCTTTATTAGAATCAAGATCCAAATAAGTCCACATTTTGCAATTGTTTGACCTGTCTCTTAATGTCTCTTCAAGTCTATAGATTCCACCTTTCTCGCTCTTTTACATTTGTTCATTAAAAAGCCAGGTAGTTTTCTTTTTTATAATTTTATTTATTTTTTTAAGTAATCTCTATACCCAGTGTGGGGCTCAAACTCATGACCAAGAGTCTTATGCTCTACTGACTAAGCCAGCTAGGAACTGGCTATTCTGAGATAGTTTTCTTTTAGACTTTCCCACTGTCTGGATTGTGCTGGTTGCATCCCTATGGTGTCCCGTGTTTTTCCTGCATATCAATCATTAGGTCTAAATGCATTATCAGATTATTTCAGAGATAGTGCTGTGTACATCTACAGGAGTTATGTCTGATTGCAATTCCTTTTATAACCTTAGTTATTAATGATCATTTTTCAGATTTGTTAACTAATCATGGTTTACAAAATAATATTCTAATTCTAAAAACCTTTTTTATTTATTAGTAGGGACACTTCCATAAAGAGAAGTTTCCATCATAAAGTAATTACCCTGAAGTATAGTTATTTAAAGAAAGGTAGAATAAATACATTATTCTCCCCTTTCTACCAGAAGGTACCTACCTATTCCACTTGCTTCCTGAATCCTCAACAAGGCCCTTGTAGTCACTGATAGCTTCTGGTATAACAAGAAATCTGGACTTACTTTGGTTTTTCAACCCTAGACCCAGAGGCTTTATTTCTCCGAAAATCCTTGACTCCTTTTAGGAATAATTTATAGTAGTGACCACAGTAGGGACACCAGGGATGCTCAGAGCTACTAATTTTTTTCCTAGATCTTTTCAGTATATAGAATTAGGAAATGATAGCTTTGTTTGATGGTTTTCAAGATTTAACATATCAAGAAACTAGAAAGAAAAGAGCAAATTAAACTGAAAGTAAGCAGAAGAGAAGAGATAATAAGAATTGGAATAGAGGAGGTGGTCCAAGATGGCAGAGGAGTAGGAGACTTAAATTTTGTTGGGTCCCAGGAATTCAGCTAGAAAGCTATCAAACCACTTGGAATCCCTATGAACTCAACAGGAGATTGAGAAAAAGAACAGCAGCAATTCTGTGAATATAAAAGCCACCACTTTCTACAAGATAGGACATGTGGTGAAGTGAATCTAAGGCGATATGTGGAAAGATTGACCGCGGGGGGAAGGGCTGGCTCCTAGCAAGTGGTAGAGCAGTGAAGCACAAAATTGGAACTTCTAGAAGTCAGCTCCAGTAAGGGATCTCACTCTGGTGGCTAAGTGTGGGGTGGAACCCTCACTGAGATAGTGTGGTCTCAGGACCTTCAGGGTCACAGAAAGACCAGGGGTGCCTGTGTGTGGCAAGAGCTCCCAGGTATCAGAGTTGGGAAGCGGGCTGCAAAGATGGAGCCGAGGAGTGGGCTATCAGCTTGGGGTTGCCATAAACTGTGATCCATGGCAAAGTCGGATCAGTACTCGAGTGGGGACCCCACCAGCAGTAGATCCGGGGAGATTCACCTTCCTACAGCAGGAGGAGTGGTGTGGTATCCCCACACAGGAACCCGCCACAGGAATCTGCTGGGTTTGGAGACTCCAAACGGGGCCAAGTGCCAGAGATAAAAATGCTCCGGGGATCACAGGCTGGGTGAGCACCATCACAGGCTGGGTGAGCATGGAGTGAGGCCCCAGAAACCAGGGAGACAGGCATGATTGACAACTTTTCCCTGAGGGTGCACTGAGGAGTGGGACCTGAGCTCTCAGTTCCTCTGGGTCAGAGATTGGGAGGTTGCCATCTTCAGTCCCCTCCTCCAAAACTGTATGGAAAGTGTTCAGGGAACAAAAGGTCCTGAGAGGAACCTGAGCTGATTGCTTAGTCTGGCCCCTGGCAAGGGCAGGGCAGTTCCACCTCAGGGCAAAGACATTTTAGAATCACTGCAAGAGGCCCATGCCTCAGAAGATCAACAAGAACATTCATCCAAGTCCAAGTTCACTGATCAATGAGAACTGCAAAACACTAGTGCTAAAGCAATACAGCACATAGAATTCACGGCTTTTCCCCCATAATTCTTTTTTTTTTTTTTTTAAGATTTTACTTATGTATTTGACAGAGAGAGAAATCTCAAGTAGGCAGAGAGGCAGGCAGAGAGAGGAGGAAACAGGCTCCCTGACAAGCAGAGAGCCCGACGTGGGCCTCGATCCCAGGACTCTGAGATCATGACCTGCGCTGAAGGCAGAGACTTTAACCCCCTCCCCCATGATTCTTTAGACTTTCAACTTTAATTCTTAAAATTTTCTTTATTTTTTTTACTGCTTTTGAATTTTTCTTCTTTCTTTTTTCAACCAACTTATCAATTCCTTTTTAAAAATTTTTTAATTTCCATTTTTACAGTCATATTTTATCCCTTCATTGTATTTAAGCTTTCTTTTTAAAAAGATTTTATTTAGAGTATGAAAGTGCTCTGTACTTGGGGAGCAGCACCAAATTGCAGTCTGATTAAAAGCAGTGAAAAACAAAGGGTCTTAAGAGGCAACCAGGGAAATTGGGCCGCTGGCAGGGATATAAAGCTGCAGCTCCAGGCTGGGGATAGAAAGTGCTCCCCGGTGCCACGTGAGGGAACCCGGCAGCAAGGGGAGTCCCTAAAGCCTCCGCTTGGGCTAGGTGCATGCAACCTGCAAGGGAGGTGACTCTGCAGACTTCTGGGCGATGTGTAGGACCACGTGGTCTTAGGGCTTCCAGCGTGCGTGTGGGTTACAGAGAGCATCTGGGCACAGACAACCTCTCACAGACCAGCATCAGTCGCAGTTTCTATGGCGCAGGAGTGAAGTGACAAGCAGAGGTTTCGGCACCATTCTGACTAGTGTCTGCAGGGGCGCTCTTCCTGTGAGAGGTGGTGGGGTGCAAGGGAAAATACAGAGAAAGTCTGTGTGCCCCACACTATCCAGAGGGGAGCTGACTGAGGCCTTTCTCTGAGTCAGTGATCTGGGTAAAGTGGAATGGGAGCGCTTGGACTGATTTCAGAGGACAAAAGTAGGGAGAGGGAGCCACAAGAAGTCACCCATTGGAAAGTATACCCCTGTACGAAAGTGCCCTGTGCTTGAGGGCCAGAATCAAATTGCAGTCTGATTAAAAGCACTCAAAAACAAAGGGTCTGAAGAGGCAATCAGGGAGAGTGGATGGCCGCTGGCCAGGACGTAAAGCTGTAGCTCCAGGCTGGGGATAGAAAGTGTTCCCTGGCTCTGTGTGAGGGAACCTGGTGGCAGAGGGAGTCCCTAACTTGGTCCACAGGTTGGGCTAGGTACACACAAACTGCAATAGAGGTGACTCTGCAGACCTCCGTGTGATGCGTGGGACTGCAGGGTCTTTGTGCTCCAGCATGTGTGTGGGCTCCACAGAGCGTCTGGACAGTGAGAAGCTCTCACAAGCCAGCATCAGTCGTGGTTTCTGTGGTGCAGGAATGAAGCAACAAGTGGGGCTTCGGGCTCCATTCAGGCTAGCCTCTGTGGGTATGCGCTACCTGTGAGAGGTGGCAGGGTGTAGGGGAAAATACAGAGAAACTCTGTGTGCCCCGCACCATCCAGAGGGGAGCTAACTGGGGCCTCTCTCTGAGACAGAGGTCTGGGCGTGGACAGCTTACTTTGCCTTGACTTTCTGAAAAGCTACAAAAAGCTGCAAAAGAACAAATCATCCTGAACAAAAGCCTGAAAAACCCAGTTTCTGTAGAGCTGAGCCCCTTGAAGGGTGCAGGGACTCAGCCCAGGTAACACTGACTGAAAAACAGGGTGGCAAGCCCCTGCCCCAGAAGGCAAGCCAGAAGAACAAGAGGACAGCACCAAAGAGTCTCCATAAAATTGTAAAACCCCAACATCAGGGAAAAAACAATATATTAAGCTCCCGGTACTACTCTAAAGCCTGTATATTTTACAGATACAGTTTTTCATTTTATTTTCATTTTAACTACTTTTTATTTTTATTTTTAAGTTTTTGTTTTAAATTGTAAATTCATTCTCATGGTTTTTGTTCTTTTATTTTTTAACCCACTTATTATTACAATGTGATGCTTAATACAACAATCCATAATAACTTTTTACCTTGAACTTTTTTCAGACACATATCTGTGTTTGTTTCTTTTTTCTTTTTTTTTCTTCTTCTTTTCTTTTTTATTATAAATATACATATAGATATAAACTTCAAGGTAATCCTTCATTCCTATTCAATACTACCCCTATACATAAACCAGTTTTAATTTTCCTATATCTCTAGAAAGTGGAATCCTCCAACAATAATAACAAGATACACCCAAGAGGAACTGAAATACTTTTTCCTTGCCCACAACGAGGGTTTGTACTCACCTTCCCATCCTATTCTTCTGTCAGTGTTTCTGTGTATTTGTTTTTGCCTTTGTAATATATAAATACTGTTCTTGGGAGTTATTTGGGTTGGGTTTTTCTTTTTGATTTCTTCCCTTTTCTTTCACTTTTGATGGTCTTCTTCTTTATTCTTTTTTGGTTTTGTATCATGTAAATCCTACCATTGGGGCCCGTTTTTGCAGGGTTTTTTCTTGCTTCTTTTCTCTTTTTCTCTTTCTTTTTTATGTCTTCTTCCTTTTTGGTGGTGACTTATGATTGCTCTGAAATCTTCTAATGAGCAACTTGCCTGGATTGTGATCGATATATTCAGCTATATATCCCCTCAACCACCACTCACCAAAATGACTCAGAGGAGGAACAACCAACCAAAGAAAAACTCAGAGACTGCAGCCCCTGTCATAGAACTACTGGATATGAACACAAACAATTTGACAGAAATGGAATTCAGGGTAGCAATTTATCCAAGCAATGGCTAAGTTGGAAAAGAACATTAGTGGCAAGATAGAAGTTCTAAGGGCAGAAATGAAAGCTGAAGTGGTAGGAGTTAAAAAGGCTATTAATGATATCCAAACTAATCCAAGTACCCTAACAGATAGGGTTAGTGAAGCTGAAGATCACATTAGTGATCTAGAAGACAGATGGATTGAGAAGGAGTAGCAAGAGAAGTCTTGGAGCAAACAGCTAAAATCCCATGAAAATAGACATAGAAAAATAAATGACACCATGAAACACTGCAATATTAGAAATATTGGAATCCTTGAGGGAGCTGAGAGCGAGAAGGTTAGAAGATACAGTTGAACAAATCCTGGATGAAAATTTCCCTAATCTGGGGAATGAAACAAGTGCTCATGCCCTACAGACAGAGAGGACACCCCACAAGATCAATGAGGCTAGAAAGAACTCCAGGCACATAATTGTGAAATTCACGAATCATCAATTCAAATATGTCTTAAGGGCAGCTAGGGGAAAGCGATCCCATACATACAGAGGGAGGACTATCAGAATGATGTCAGACCTATCCACAGAAACCTGGCAAGCCAGAAAGGACCGGTAAGACATATTCAGGGAATTAAATGAAAAAATATGCAACTAAGGATAATATACCCAGCAAGTTGACTTTCAAAATGGAAGGAGAGATAAAGAGCTTCCAGGACCTCCAAGGTCTAAAAGATTATGCAACCACCAAGCCAGCACTACAAGAAATATTAAGGGGGGTTCTGTAAAAGAGGAATGAACCCAAGAGTGACACAAAACAGAAATTTACAGAGGTAATCTATAGAAACAAGAACTTCACAGGCAACATGATGTCAATAAAAACATACCTATCAATATTGACTCTCAATGTGAATGGCCTAAATGCTCCAATAAAAAGGCACAGGGTTGCAGACTGGATAAAACAGCAGGACCTGTCCATATGCTGTCTACAAGTGACATTTTGAATCTAAAGACACATGCAGACTTAAAGTGAGGAGATGGAGGACCATCTTTCATGCCAATGGACTTCAAAAGAAAGCCAGGGTAGCGATTCTCATATTAGACAAATTGGATTTTAATTTAAAGACTGTAGTCAGAGACACAGAAGGACACTATATCATTCTCAAAGGGTCTATACACCAAGAAGAACTAACAATTGTAAATATTTATGCCCCAAACATGGGAGCAGCCAACTACATAAGACAATGGTTAAGCAAAATAGTCATACAGATATGAATATATTAATTGTAGGAGATCTTAACATGCCACTCTCAGCAATGGAGAGATCATCTAAACAGGAAAAAAAAGAAACAAGAGCATCGAATGATGCATTGGACCAGATGGATCTCATAGATATATTCAGAACATTCCACCCTAAAAAAGAAGAATACTCACTCTTCTCAAGCGCACATGGAACTTTCTCTAGAATAGACGACATACTAGGTCACAAATCAGGGCTCAACTGATACCAAAAGATTGAGATTATTCCCTGCATATTCTCTAACCACAATGCCTTGAAACTGGAACTCAACCACCATAAAAAGTTCAGAAGAAAATCAAACACTTGGAAGGTAAAGACGATCCTGCTCAAGAATATGTGGATCAACCAGGAACTCAAAGAAGAACTGAAACACTTCATGAAAATCAATGAGAATGAAGATACATTGATCCAGAACCTATGTGATACAGCAAAGGCGGAAATGCATAGCCATCCAAGCCTCACTCAAAAAAATTAGAAAATCCCAAATACACCAACTCTTGTTACATCTTAAAGAATTGAAAAATCAACAACAAATCAAGCCAACCCCACACACAAGACAGGAAATAATTAAGATTAGAGCAAAGATCAATGAATTAGAATCTAGAGATATAGTAGAACACATCAACGAAACTAGAAGCTGGTTCTTTGAATCAATAAGATCGATAAACCATTGGCCAAACTAATCCAAAAGAAAAGGGAGAAGACCCAAATTAATAAAATTATGAATGAAAGGGGAGAGATCATGACTAACTCCAACAATCATCAGAAATTACTATCAACAGTTATATGCCAATAATTTTAACAACCTAGAAGATATGTATGCATTCCTGGAAACCTATAAACTTCCAAGACTGAAACAGGAAGAAATTGACAATCTGAATAGACCAATATCTAGTAATGAGATTGAAGCAGTGATGAGAAATCTCCCAAAAAACAAGAGCCCAGGACCTGATGGATTCCCTGGGGAATTCTACCAAACATTCAAAAAAGAAATAATGCCTATTCTCCTGAAGCTGTTTCAAAAAATAGAAACAGAAGGAAAACTTCCAGACTCTTTCTATGAAGCCAGCATTACTTTAATCCCCAAACCAGACAAAGACCCCATCAAGAAGGAGAACTTCAGACCAATATCCCTGATGAATATGGATGCCAAGATTCTTAACAAGATCCTTGCTAATAGGTTCCAACAGTACATTAAAAAGATTATCCAGCATGACCAGGTAGGTTTATTCCTGGGATGCAAGGGTGGTTCAACATTTGCAAATCAATCAATATGATAGAACAAATCAATAAAAAAAAGAGAGAAGAACCACATGGTTCTCTCAATTGATGCAGAAAAAACATTTGACAAAATACAACATCCTTTCCTGGTTAAAACTCTTCAAAGTATAGGGATAGAGGGAATATTCCTCAATTTCATAAAATCTGTCTATGAAAAACCCACAGCAAATATCATTCTCAATGGGGAAAAACTGACAGCCTTCCCACTGATCAGGAACAAGACAAGGATGCCCAGTCTCACCACTATTGTTCATCATAGTGTTAAAAGTCCTAACAACAGCAATAAGACAACAAAAAGAAATAAAAGATATGCAACTTGGCAAAGAAGAAGTCAAACTCTCTCTCTTCGCAGATGACATGATCCTCTATATGGAAAACCTAAAAGACTCTACACCCAAACTACTAGAGCTCATAGAACAATTCAGTAATGTCACAGGATACAAAATCAATACACAGAAATCAGTTGCATTCTTATACATTAACAATGAAAATATAGAAAGGGAAATCAGAGAATTCATTCCATTTACTATAGCATCCCAAACCATAAGATACCTAGGAATAAACCTAACCAAAGAAGTCAAGGATCTGTACTCGAGGAACTACAGAACACTCATGAAAGAAATTGAAGACACAAACTGATGGAAGAGCATTCCATGCTCATGGATTGGAAGAATAAACATTGTTAAAATGTCTATACTTCCCAGAGCAATCTATACTTTCAATGCCATCCCGATCAAAATTCCACCGACATTTTTCAAAGTGCTGGTACAAACAATCCTAAAATTTATATGGAACCCCAAAAGACCCCGAATTGCTAAGGAATTGTTAAAAAAGAAAAACAAAGCTGGGGGCATCACGTTACCTGATTTCAAGCTTTATTACAAAGCTGTTATTACCAGGAGAGCATGGTACTGGCACAAAAACAGAGAAATAGACCAATGGAACAGAGTAGAGAGTCCAGATATGGACCCACAAATCTATGGTCAAATCATCCTCAACAAAGCAGGAAAAAATATCCAGTGGAAAAACGACAGTCTTTTCAATAAATGGTGCTGGGAAAATTGAACAGCTACATATAGAAGAATGAAACTAGACCATTCTCTTACATGACACACAAAGACACACTCGAAATGGATGAAAGACCTCAACGTGAGGCAGGAATCCATCAAAATCCTAGAGGAGAACATAGGCAATAACCTCTTTGACATTAGTCACAGCAACCTTTTTCAAGACAGATCTCCAAAGGCAAAGGAGACAAAAGTGAAAATGAACATTTGGGACTTCATCAAAATAAAAATCTTCTGCACAGCAAAGGAAACAGTCAATAAAACAAAGAGGCAACCCATGGAATGGGAGAGGACATTTGCAAATGACACTACAGACAAAGGGCTGATATTCAAGATCTATAAAGAACTCTTCATACTCAACACCCAAAGAGAAGATGATCACATCAAAAAATGGGCAGGAGACATGAAGAGGCACTTCTCCATAGAAGACATATAAATGGCTAACAGACACATGAAAAAAATGTTTGTCATCACTAGCTATCAGGGAAATTCAAATCAAAACCACATTAAGATACCACCTTATACCAGTCAGAATGGCCAAAATTAACAAGACAGGAAACAACAAGTGTTAGAGAGACTGTGGAGTATGGGGAACCCTCTTACACTGTTGGTGGGAATGCAAGTTGGTGCAGCTGCTTTGGAAAACAGTGTGGAGATTCCTTAAAAGATTAAAAATAGAGCTACCCTATGGCCCTACAATTGCATTTCTGGGTATTTACCCCAGCGATACAGATGTAGTGACAAGAAGGGCCATACGTACCCCAATACTCATTTCAGCAATGACCACAATTGCCTAACTGTGGAAAAAGCCAAGGTGCCCTTCAACTGATGAATGGATAAAGAAGATATGGTCCAGGGGTGCCTCGGTGGCTCAGTTGGTTGGGCGACTGCCTTCGGCTCAGGTCATGATCCCGGAGTTCCGGGATCGAGCCCCACTTCGGGCTGCCTGCTCGGCGGGAAGCCTGCTTCTCCCTCTCTCACTCCCCCTGTTTGTGTTCCCTCTCTGGCTATGTTTCTCTCTGTCAAATAAATAAAATATTAAAAAAAAAAGAATATATGGTCCATATATACACAATGGAATATTATTCCTCCATCAGAAAGGATGATTACCTAACTTTTGTAGCAACTTGGATGGGAGTGGAAGAGATCATGCTGAGTGGAATAAGCCAAGTAGAGAAAGTCAAGTATCATATGGTTTCTCTTACTTGTGGAGCATAAGGAGTAATACAGAGGTCAGCAGGGGAAGGAAAGAAAATGGGAAGTGGGGTAAATCGGGTCGGGAGACAAAACATAGGAGACTTTGGACTCAGAAACAAACTGAAGGGGAGGGAGGGGAGGAGATGAGGGGATGGGTGAGCTTGGTGGTGGGTATTGAGGTCACGTATTGCATGGAGCCCTGGGTGTGGGGCATAAACAAGGAATCTTGGAACACTGAAAAAAAATTTTTTAAAAAGATAAAAAAAAAAGACTTGGAATAGAAATCCATGAAATTGAAAAATAGGAAATCAATAGAGAAAATCAAAGGCTGAAAACCAAAAAAACTGGTTCTCTGATGAGATCAGTAAAACTGATAAGTCTTTTGTGAGAAAAAGAAAAAAAAAGAGGACACGGATTAGTAATAACAGAAATGAAAATGTAGGCATCACTACTTACCCCACAGACACTAATAGGACACTAAGGGAATACTATGAATAGCTATAATACTATGCCTATAAATTTGATAAACTAGATGAACTAGACCAGTTCATTGGAAGACATAATCTTTCAAAATTATACAAGAAGAACGAACTAGACCATCTAAAAAAGTCTATATTATAAACTGAATAATTGATAATGATCTTCCAAAAGAGAAAGCACCAGGCCCAGATGGGTTCACTGGTGAAATCTGCCAAACATTTAAGGAAGTAATTATGCCAGTTCCATACAATCTCCTTCAGAAAATAGAAGCAGAGAGAATAATTTCTAAATCATTTTATGAGACCAATATTAAAGACCAAGGGATAAAATATGCATAGTATATTCTTTGTGTTCTGAATGTTGTAGGATTTATGGGGATGAGGTAGAGGTTGGCTTTAAAGTAGACCTTATTACTTTTTCCAAAAGTGGGTAAAAGGAACATTTATTGAAAAAAAGAAAGAACATTTATTGAACTTACAATTTTGGCCAGGATAAAAGTTAAATACTACATATTGTATCATAAATTTTCATGATATGTAGTTGCTTATAGCAGTTATGACACACTAAAAATTTGTGTAATTAATTTTTGCAAACCCTTTTGTAGTAATTACTCTGTATCACATACTGTCCTAAGAACTTATGCATAATGTTCCACAATTAGGTCAGAAGTTAACTTTTGATTTTCTTTTTAATGTAAATTCCTTTGATTAGATTTAAGGTTTTCTCGATTTCGTGGGAGATTTTTTAAACCTTAATGGATATTAAATTTTGTAAGTCCTTTGTTCACATCTATTAAGTAGATCATAGATATTTATTTTGTTAATATCATGAATTACATGGTTTATTCTTTTTCTTTAAATTTATTATTTTTTTCTTTTTATCCTTTGACCTTCTCTACACATTCTTCCCTCCCCTGACCCTCTGCCTTTGGCAATCACAAGTCTGTTCTATGACCTTGCTTGTTTGTTTTTGAGTTGATGTATAACAGAAAGCATATGGTCTTTGTCTTTCTCTGTCTTATTTCATTCGGCATTTTGCCCTTGAGGTCCAACCACAGTGTAGCAAACAGCAAGATTTCGTTCCTTTTTATTGGTGAACAATATTTCATTATGTATACACACCTGTTGCTCTCCACAACAATGGTACGGGGGAGGGATAGCAGGACCAGCCTGTTATCCTCCGGGGTCTGAGTGAGATGATAAGTGTGGAGGGCCCGGCCACCACCCTGAAACTGGGAAAGAAACCACACCGAGCCGGGAGTTGAGTCAGCCGTGAAGGCGCAGCAGATCTCAGCTTTATTGTATCAGAGACACAGTTATATAGAGAGGAAAGGAGGGAGTAAAAGAAGGAAGTAGCAGGGGCCAATAGGGACTCATTACGTGGCTATCACTAAGGCCTTAGGCAGGTTTCAGGCCGGACTGCTGGGTGGGGCTGAATTCGGCAGCCCGCAGGCACGTGGTAATCCAGCTAGGTCGAGTCCTGGGAAGTGCTTCGGGAAAGCACTGGGGGCAGCCTTGGCCAACCTCCAATAATGGCCGTGAGTTCAAAGGAAGCCATGAGGTCACAACATATATCATATCTTTTTTATCCATTCATTTATCAATTGACATTTAGGTTGTTTTCATATCTTGATATTGTAAATAACATTGTAATGAACTTGGTGCAATTATCTTTTCAAGTTAGTGATTTTGTTTCTTTGGAAAAATACCCATAAGTAGAATTGTTGGGTCACTTGGTAATTCTATTTTTAATTTTTTAAGAATCTTTCACACTGTTTTGCATAGTGACTGCACCAATTTACATTCCCACTGGCAGTGCACAAGTGTTCTCTTTTCCCTACATCCTTGCCAATATTTGTTGTTGTTGTTGTTGTTATTTTTGGTAATAGCCATTCTGACATGTGTGAGATGATATCTCATTGCAGTTTTGATTTGTATTTCCCTGATGATTAATGATATTAAGCATCTTTTCATTTACCTGTTAGCAATCTGTACATCTTTGTAGAAATGTCTATTCAAATCTCATGCCCATTTTTTAACTGTGTTTTTCCCCCCTGAGTTGTATGAGTTCTTCACATATTTTTGATATTAACCTCTTATCAGATATATGATTTGCAAATATTTTCTCCCATTCTGTAAGTTGCCTTTTCACTTTGCTGATGGTTTCTTTGCTGTGCAGAAGCTTTTTACTTTGATGTAGTTCTACTTTATTTTTCCTTTTGTTGCCTCTGCTTTTGTGTCAGATTCAATAGATCTCCAAAACCTCTGTCAAGGAACTCACCACCTATGTTTTCTTATAGGTGCTTTATGGTCTCAGTTCTTATGTTCTTTAACCCATGTTGAGTAATTTTTTTATATGGTGTAAGATAGTGATCCAATTTCATTCTTTTGCATGTGATTATCCAGTTTTCCCAATAACAATCACTGAAGACTGTCCTTTGCCCACTGCCTATTCTTGGCTCCTTTTTTGTAACTTAATTTGCCATATATGTGTGCTTTATTTCTGGGCTATTAATTCCATTGATCTATGTGTCTGTTTTTACACCAATACCATACTGTTTTAATTATCATAGCTGTGTAATAAAGTTTGAAGTAAGGGGACTGATGCTCTTCTTTTTCAAGCTTACTTTGGCTATTGGAATCTTTAGTGCTTCCACAAACATTTTAGATTGTTCTATTGCTGTGAAAAATGACATTGGAATTTTGATAAGGACTGCACTGAATTTATAGACTGCTTTGAGTTGTATGGACATTTTAACAATATTAAGTCCTTCAATACATGAGCACAAAATTTCTTTCCATTTATTTGGGTCTCCTTCAGTTGCTTTTCTCAGTATTTTGTAGTTTTTAGTATATAGGCTTTCACTTCCTTGGTTAAATTTATTCATAGATATTTTATCCATTTTGATGCAATTATAACTAAGATTGTTTCTTAATTTCTCTTTCTGACAGTTTCTTTTAAGAATATAGAAACATAACAGATTTTATATCCATCCAGCAATGTTGCTGAGTTTTTTTATTGGTTCTAAGAATTTTTTTTTTTATGGAGTCTTTAGAATTTTCCATTTATAAAATCATGTCATCTACAAATAGTGACAGTTTTACATCTTTCTTTCCAATATGTATACATTTTATTTCTTTTACTTGCCTAACTGCTCTGGGTAGGACTTCCAATACTATGTTGAATAAAAATAGTGACAGTGGGCATATTTGTCTTGTTCCTGGCCTTGGAAGAAAAGCTTTTAGCTTTTCACCATTGAGTATGATGTTAGCTGTGGGCTTGTCATGTATGGCCTTTATTACATCGAGAAACTGTTCCCTCTCTATCTGATTTGTTAAGTTTTTTTTTTTTTTATCATAAATGGATGTTGAATTGTGTTAAATGCTTTTTCTGCAATTAATGAGATGATCATGATTTTTATCCTTCATTTTGTTAATGTGGTATCACGTTTCTGACTTATGGATATTGAACCATCCTAGCATCCCTGAAATAAATCTCACTTGATTATGACATATGAAAATTTTTAATATATTGTTAATTTGAATTACTAATATTTTGTTGAGGAATTTTATAACTATGTTTATCAGAAATATTGCCCTGTAATTTTCTTTTCTTATGGTGTTCTTGTCTGGTTTTGGTATCAGGGTAATGCTGGCCTTGTAATGTTAAAGTTCTTTCTTCTTCTATTTTTTAGAACAGTTCAAGAAGGATGGGTATTAATTCTTCTTCAAATATTTGGTAGAATTCACCAGTGAAGTCATCTGATCCTGGACTTCTGTTTCTTGGAAGATTTTTGATTACTGATTTAATATCCTTACTAGTAATCAATCTGTTCAGATTTTCTATTTCATCATGATTCAGTCTTGGTAAGTTGTGTGTTTCTAGAAATTTATCCATTTCTTCTAGGCTGTAAATTTTTTTAATGAACTAATATTTTTAGATATGTTGATATCCTTAGATTTGAGTCATTCAATGATATGATGCAGAAAATTAGTTACAGGAAAAATATATTTAACATCTGATTAACAGCTCATTGAAATACAAAACATATGGTAAAAAGCATAATCCCTGAATGGATAAATTGTGGTACATTCAGATAATGGAATATCATTTAGCATTCAAAAGAACTGAGCTAATAAAGCATAAAAAGACATGGAGAAAATTAAATGCATATTACTACATGAAAAAAGACAATACAAGAAAACTACATAGTGTATATTTCCAACTCTTTGATATTCTGGAAATGGCAAAACTGTGGAAACAGTAAAAAAAAAAAAAAAAAAAAAAATCAGTGGTTTCCAGGCATGGGAGTGGGGAGGGATGAATAGGCAGAGAACAGAGGATTTTTTTATAGCAATGAAAGTACTCTGTATGATATTTATAATATACAATTATTATATATTATATGTAATATTATAATAATGGATACCTGCCATTGTACATTTGTCCAAACTCAGAGAATGTGTAATACTAAAGGTAATGAAATTTCCAGATTTGGGGTGATTAAGATTTTTCAGTGTAGGTTCATCAACTGTAACAAATATAACTGGCCTTTGAAAAATGGAGGGGTCAGGGGCTCCAACCCCTGACACAGTCTAAAATTCACAGATAAATTTGGTTCCCCCAAAACTTAATTACTAATAGCTTCTTGTTGACTGGAAACCTTATCAGTGACATAAACACTTGATTAACACACATTTGGCATATTACACGTTGTATACTTACTTTTATAATACAGTAAGTTAGAAAAATTACTATTAAGAAAATCTTAAGGAAAATAATGTACTGTGTTTATTAAAAACAATCTGTGTATAAGTGGCCCCATGCAGTTCCAGTTGGTACTGTTCAAGAGTCAACTGTATACTGCTCTTGTAGGTGATACTGATAATAGTGTATGTTATGCATGTATGGGGACAGAGAGTATATGGGAAATCTCTGTACTTTCCACTCAGTTTTACTACAAACCTATAGTTGCTCTAAAAAAATAAAGTCCTTTTTTTAAAAAAAGATATAACATATCCTGAATTAACACTGATACTTTAATTCAAGTTGAGAGCCATTGGATACTTACTAAACCTATTGATCTTACATTTTTACCATCTTTTCTCTCATGCTGAAAATCCTGGTTCTTAATGACCTCAATACAATTATTCATTTGCTTTATTCTGCACTACACACAAAGATATCTGAGAATAATGCCAACAGAATCAACAATAGCATAATTCATAAAAGACATGTTTGCAGTTCCTTTTTTTCCCCCAGTAGGGAACTATTATTGCATTTTTATGTCACTTTAAATTGTTTCTGTATGGTTATGCTACTAAATGAATACACATTTAGATTTATTTCATTTAACTTTTGATTTAAAATATTTACCTTTTCAAAGTTAAACTGAGAAAAAAAAATGTTCAAAGAAGTCAAACTTCTATTTCTGCCCTTCCCAGCCTTATTTTTCTTCCCCACCTGTCCTCTCCACTTTTTTTTCCTAATTCCCCTATATGAAAATAAAATGTTACTCTCAACTGGGATACTTTCAAGAGTGAAAAGCAGTTATAATAACAATTACACCTTGGAAACAAATATAAATGGGGACTATCTGGGGCAGAGATGGGAATATGTGTCATTGTACTTTGAAGACACCATTTACCTTTGTTATCTTTTCATTTTAAATAATATAGGCATTTACATTAAGTAGAACCATATCACATTGCCAATATGTGACTGCTTTTTAATCTAAAAATGGAAATTTTGTGTGTTCAACATATACAATGTAAATATTCACATCCCTACTTTCCTAAAATAAATGGTGGTGTATTATACTCACTCTTCCTCACTTCACTTTTTCACTTAAATATACAGTGGAGATATTCCATAGTAGTAGATAAAGACAGTCTCCGTTGCTCTTACAGGGACATAGTCTATGTTGTATAAATGGAGCATAGTTTATTCAGCCAGTCACTCTTAGTTGACAGTTATTTATATACTTTGGGTTTTAAAAATAGTGCCGGAATCAATAGCTTTGTACATAATATCTTTTCACATTTTTGCCAGTGTCAATTTTGGGATAGATTTCTAGAAAAGGAATTGTGTACAATCAATAATGTGTATGCAGTTTTGCTAGGAGTTGCCACATCCTTCTTTACAGAGCTTGTACTTTTTGCCTTTGCACACCAGTAATGTGTGAGAGGTCTATACACGCACAGCCTTGCTGGTGGGTATGAGGTCAAACTAGGTGTTTGTCAGTTCGATCTACACCAGATTCTTCATTTTTAAAAAAGATTTATTCATTTATTTTAGAGATGGGAGAGGAGTAGAGGGAGGAGAGAGTCTCAAGCAGACTCCATGCTGAGCACAGAGCCTGATCTCATGACCCTGAGATCTTGATCTAAACTGAAATCAAGAGTTGAATGCTCAACTGACTGAGCCACCCAGGAGCCCCTACACCATATTCTTTAATTTCACTGTGACTTTGTACATGTTGTGCTCTATTTTAGAGCACTTTTTACTTTTCTCTGTAAAGTAAATTTGATTTACTAATGAACTTAATAAATCTTAATTTATTACCTAATGAACTTAATAAATCTTAAAAAAACCAAATTATATATGAGATAATATTTATTCTTATATCTGAATAAAATATTCTTCTCATTTTTCTTTTTTCTACTTTTCCCACCCATGATCACATTATTGGTTTTATTATATTAATTTACACAGTATGTTATAAAACGTACACTCTTTCAAGGTTTTATTCTATGTCTGTTGTGCATATTAACTGCTCATGTCTGCACAAACACTCTCTCCTAAACTGAATTACATTATAACTAAGTGCCATATATATAAGCTGAGCAATATCTATGTACACACATATATATACACAGATCCTTAATAAATGATTGAAAAACAAAAAGTTCTAGACACTTTAGGATTGGAAGTTATACCTTTTGGATGGTGTAGAAGGAGTGGCAGAGAGAAAAATGCTCGCTGAGTTGTTGACCTATTGGCCGCTCCAGTTAGTCAGGGCTGTGCTACTAATTCTGGCCAATGACGGCAGTAGAAGTGTGGTACGCTATTTCTGGATTATGGAAAAAGTATGAGCAACTTCTTACTTCTCTCTTTTCCTTCCATGAAAACTAGGGAGGCACTATGATACACTATGAAGATGTAGGGTAGTGAGATATCTGTCTATTTGCATCCTGAATGATTACATGGAGCAGGGAAACTTGCTGACATGCCTAGGATATGGAACAAGAGGAGAAACAACTTTTTTTTTTTATACTAAACCACTGAAGTTTTGTGAAGTTTGTGGACCACAGACTTCTACTTGGTGTATTGAAGAAATGAGCTAAGTTATAGAAGAAAACACTTTAAAGATTAATAAAATAATAACATCTTCAAGATGATTTTTGAATTATAAGAGAACAGAGATAGGTAATAGAACTTGAAATAGCTTTGAAATGTTTGTTATTTTATTTTTTAAAAGATTTTATTTATTTCATGGAGAGAGAGCATGCACAAACAGGGGGAGCAGCAAGCAGAGGGAGAGGGAGAAGCAGGTTCCCCAGTGAACAGGGAGCCCATCACAGGGCTCAATCCGAGGACCCTGGGATCATGACCTGAACCGGAGGCAGACACTTAACTGACTGAGCTACCCAGCACCCCTAGGTTTGATTGTAAATACAATACTTAGAGTTCTCCATTTTATTTTAAGTGAAATTGGGATATGATCTAAAATATATTTTAAGAGACTACTTTGAATCACCAAACTGTGGAAAGAGCCAAGGTGCCCTTCAACAGACGAATGGATAAAGAAGATATGGTACATATATACAATGGAATATTACGTCTCCATCAGAAAGAATGAATACCCAACTTTTGTAGCAACATGGATCAGATTGGAGGAGATTATGCTGAGTGAAATAAGCCAAGTAGAGAAAGTCAAGTATCACATGGTTTCACTTAGTTGTGGAGCATAAGGAGTAACATGGAGGACAATGGGAGAAGGA
The DNA here is from genome assembly GCA_004023965.1 of Spilogale gracilis. Lineage (NCBI taxonomy): Eukaryota > Metazoa > Chordata > Mammalia > Carnivora > Mephitidae > Spilogale > Spilogale gracilis. Next base: position 73,826 of record PITA01002004.1, read on the forward strand.
AAGAAAACAGGAAGTGGGGTAAATCAGGGAGGGAGATGAAACAAGAGATTTTGGACTCAGAGACAAACTGAGGGTCTTAAAGGGGAAGGGCTGGGAGGATGGGCGAGCCTGGTGGTAGGTATTGAGGTCACGTATTGCATGGAGCACTGGGTGTGAGGCACAAACAATGAATCTTGGAACACTGAAACAATAAAAAATAAAAAAAAATAGGTTAGGAAAAAAAAGAATGAGACTACTTTGTTTCCTACATGGGGAATGGCTAAGAGGATGCCACCAATGGACATTTGGGAGAATAGTCAGGAGGCCCCAGGTGGTAACTGGGACAAGAGTGCATGGGTTTGGAATATATCTGGGGAATGGGACTGTCAGAACTTGCTGACAGGCTGGATGTGGGGAATGAGGAGGATAATCCCTAGCCTTCTGGCAAAAATAGGTTTATGGGGAGTGTTGACATTTACTGAGATGAGGAAGAGGAAGAAGAGCAGGTTTGAAAGGAAATGAAGAACATCACTTTGGATGAGTGAGGAATGAAATGCCTTTAGGAATCTAACATTAACTGGACAGTTGACCACAGGAGTCTGAACTCAAGAAGAAAAGTGAACCAGAAATATAAATTGGAAACCATCCCCATGTGGATAGCATATAAAGCTGTAAGAATAGATGAAGTGGCCTAGGGAGAGAGGGAAGGTAGACACAGCAGAAGAGCAGACAAGGAATAATATTTGTGCTACAAATGTTTCCTATTAAATAAAGTGAACTATTTCAGGAGGAATTACCATATATTAAGTGATAATTTATAAGAAAATTTGTTTGCATTCACAATATATTAGTACTAACAAAGGAATAAGCAAAAAATGTTAGAGGAAAATGTGTCTCTTCAATGGCAATCAGTGATGGGAAGTTAGAAAGCTCTAAACAGCTCAAAAGCTTTTTTGTTTTGTTTTAACAAGACTAACTAAAATATGTTTCTATTTTAAAGAGAGTAGTGTGAAGAAGGCTGGCATCATTACTTTTGGATGTTTAAGTTTGAAATCTACGATACGGCAGAACCCATTTCATCCCACAAATAAAAATGACTAAGATGGAGGAAAAATCTCAGTGTGTCTAGAAACAGCTTAAATATTAAGGTACTCTTAAGACAGTAGAAAGGTGATAAAAAATTCATAGTACTAGGAATATACTTTCTATTAACTGATACTTTATGCCTACCAGCATTGTCAGATTAAAGGTGACTTGAGAACAATAGATGAGATTTCCAATTGCAGATCCAAGGTTGCAATTTTATAGACATATAGACTCTCAAATCTCTAGGGGGAAATGTAGAAAAATAAAAACTTACTGAAGTAAAGCAATGCACATTCTACATTATTATGGCAACAAATCGATAATAGTATTACAATAAAATCTGGTGTAATCACATTTTCCTTCTTTGGTATTGCAGCATTAATCTCTGTCTCATGGGGGATGGGATGGAGCACAGGATACATAATGGGATGCAGAATATTTTGCCTGGTACAACCAAGGGAGTGAGACCAGTAATTATTGAAAGTTTTTTTTTTTTTTTTTTATTACTTCTCAATTGCTTGTTGCTTTTTTCAGCCCCTTTAACTGTTTAAGGATGCATATTTCAAAGCCTCTACCTCCACACGAGTGCTATTGGTATTATGCATTGTAAAAATTTCCCTTCATCCTCTCCTTGAACCTTTTTATTAGCTGAAAAGCTTGGAGTATCCAAGCTTTGACATATCTTTGACACTTTGACATAATCGAACAAGCACAAACCGGTGGTACTTCCTGAACCTCAGGCCCAAGGGATCAAAAATGGGCTGAAGGTTACTCTCTTGTCACCTCATTAGAAGTGTGGCAGAAGAGAAGCATTTATAGCTGGTTTCTCTCGTGCTACTTTTCCTATAATTAAGAAAGTATCCATTAATTAAAAAAATAAAAGGCATAAAGCTATTAAAAAAATCAAATCCAACTAAGATTTTATTTCAGTACCTTCCAACTGCCTTGGATGAATTCATTAGCTCCTGTTATGATATTAAATTTATTATTCTCTATACAGTCTATGGCCTGGATTTCCAATTTTCTCTTAAAAATTATTGATTGTCTTAAAAGTACTCAGCATACACACAAAACTATGTAACTATGTATGGTGATGGATGTTAACTAGACTTAATGTGGTGATCATTTTGTAATATAAGCAAATTTTGAATCATTATGTTGTACACCTGAAATTCATTTGTTACATATCAATTATATCTCAGTTAAAAAGTATTGATTATAATTTGCAGGAATAATGGCTCTAAATATGCAAAGATCTTTATAAACAAGCACTCCACTGGAAACAGTTACCTCTAAAAGACACATTTAGTGTACTGTCAACTGCATACATATTTATTTTTATTATATTATGGTCCTGTGTTCAAAACACATATTATTAAAATGGGGCTGCATAACCACAGAAGTAAATTCTTACACTGTAATCAGCACAAACATTCACCAAGACCAAACATGCAAAACATTTTTCAAGTGAATATTCCTTCTGAGAAGTAGAGATGAAAACTAGAAGTAGCCTACTAAACATTCAGGTAACAGTCAATCCTATCAACTAACTGTTTACAACTCTAGGAAAGAGTAGGCTATCTGGAATACTTGTCATACCTGGAGAGGCTCCAAACTGCCAAATGATACCAAATAATCACATGAACAACAGTATCTCTTTTCTAGAAACAATCAAATGAAGCCTATGCCAGCAGTTAGTATCACATCCATTTAAAGCCTTCTGTAAACAATTTCTATAATCTTTCCTGAACCTGCTTCTACGGCATTCATTAGTATTCTTTTTCTGTCGGGCATCTGGTGTCTCTGTGATAGATATTAAATATCTTAAGGCAGGCAAATCTCACTAGTATGCAGCAAGCAGATGCAGAGGCTCGTGCAAGCCAGAGAAGCCTGTAGGCAAAACCTCAAAAACGGATAAGTCACAGCTGCTAGTTCAAGGCTAGACCTTTGTAAAGCAAGGCCCAATGCCAGTGAGTTATCCCCACTCAGATGCACGAGCCACACAATCCTTAAGATGATAAGGCTGGATTCTCAAAGTGCTTCTCACTCCAGATGGGAGTCTGAAATTGCCAATGACTTGCACATTTTAGATGCTAGGCTACATGACACTGAGGTGCACACACTGGATAACTGCAGTTGATGCCTGTAGAAAGAAACAGTATGCACTATCCGCTCAACACATCTATTTGTTATGTAGGTGCTAAACATCCATGATGGGCCATGCTATCTCATTCTCAAATGACCATAATCCTTCTCGGAACCTCCTGGTTTCCCAACTTTGGAGATAACTATAATGCCAATGGTCTTCACATCCATTTCATCAGATATAAAGCTAAAAATGATTCAAAATGTATAAACCTAGAAAAGCTTTGGAAATTCTTAGCACATTAATAAGGAATCTTTCTTCCTGGCTTATTGGGAGAAATGTTTAATAGTTTATCCGAAGCTGCAAAGGCAAATTCCAATTGCATTTAAAAAAATTTCTCAGTTTTTTTGTGTGTTTGCTATCTAGATCCCTATTCTGAGCTATTTACATGAAAAAGCTAATAATTAGGATAGTGATAAAGCATCAAAACAATTGTCCTGCTTGATATGTAACTTGGTACCCTAGAACAATCAACTTTTTAAAGTTTCTTAGTAAAGAAATATGCTTTGCATATTAATATGCATGCATTGAATTTTAACATTTGTATATTATACACTGTATTACATAAGGCAATTGAGAAGTTTTAGCTTACATAGCAGAGTGTTTCCCTAGTGAATGAATCAGAATAACCATTTTTTGTCCAGCACGTATAAGTGTCTTGATCGGGTGTAAGTGTCATAAGTAACTACTCAGTGATGTTGTAGACAAAGTACCAAGACAGGTAGGAGACTTGCCTTTATAATAGCTTGGAGGTGGGTCAAGATTATCTCTGTATTGACATCTCTTGAGTCAGTGTTGGCATAGGCTTTCTTGAGTGTGAGAAAAGGAGTTAAAGGAACTAGACAGAGTGTGACACACATGTGGCTCTTCTCATTTGTGTCACAAGGTAAAAGGCTTAAGAATTGTTGGTTTAAACAAAAGGAGAAAAAGACTAGCATAATTAGGGTGGCCAGCTAATTTGTCACATAAACAGGACACTCCTAAGAATAAAAGGAAGAGCTATTTTTAATTATAAATTATTGAAATAGGAACTTGACCTGTGAAGTTAGGAAAAACAAGGCTCAAATCCCAATCCTTCCACTTATTAGCCTTATGACATTGGAACAGTTATGCTCTTTTCTATCAATAAAATGGGCTTACTAATTGCTGTCTCATAAAAGCAGTATCAGTCAGGTTCTAAGCAGAAGACAGAAACCTCACAGTTACTTGAACAGAGTGAATTCAACAAAAAAATTATTAGCTGTACCAGGGGACTGGAGTCAAGAGAAGATTGGTTAGTGAGTAAAGAGAACTCGACAGGGCACAGCAATGGCAGTCAGAAGGAGCAGCCACTGCCTAAGGGCTGGGGTAGAGCACATGAGGAAGAGCAATGGAATCTTCTGGCTGCCAAGTGGATTGAGAAGATACCAGAGAAAGCCATCCATAGGGAGGTGCTTCTCCCTTGGGGCTTGGCTGTGAAGTTGTCTGACTGACTGGATGCTGGGGAAAGTTTGTGGCCACTGGAGCAGTGAGCAGCAGCAGTAACAAGAGCTAGGTACTAGGGAAGGCACACTCACTGCGAGGTACTCCTGGCAAGGGGAGCATTCTGGACCCAGAAAGAGCAACATTCCTTCCTCCTTCAGTGCCCTGCAACATGCTGTTGACAAAGTTTCCCCTTGGTTATTTTGTAAAGGAAAGATATTTGAGGAGTTCAGCTCTATTTTTTCACAACAGAGAGTGGAGGGTAGATTTGGAGGTTAAGAGGCAATGAACTGATAAATAGCACAATCACACGAATGATCGATCATACCAGGCATCGTAGTAACCATGCTTACTATGCTAGCATTAAACATAAGTAGCACAGTGCTTAGAATATGGTAAGTGATTAATATATGTCTGACCATTATTACATTTTCTATAGATCTCATTCTAGTTTTTTTTTTTTTTAAGATTTATTTATTTCAGAGAGAGAGAGCACAAGTGAAGGGGAGGGGCAGAAGAAGAGGAGGAGAGTGATCAAGCAGACTCCCACTGAGCATGGAGCCTGCTGAGAGGCTCAGTCTCACTCTCTTGAAATCATGACTTGAGCCAAAACCAAGACACTTACCCGACTAAGCCAAGTAGGCACCCCCAAGCTTAGGATTTTTAACATTTAAACAAAGCATATTTCCCCACTAATAAAGACACTTTCCCACTGAAGCTTTATCACCTTTTTGTATCAAATAGAACTGCGCTGCCATCTCAATAATCCTCAGTGCTCTTGGGACACAAGAGTATTTAGGGTTATCTATTCCATTTTGTATCACCTTTACTTCTCATAATTGATTAAATATGTTATTAAAATCGAGTTACCTATCTTTTATTTTTCTTATTGCTAGCAAAAGACTAGCAATTTTTGATCCTGAATCATAATATTTTGTTAATTTGGTACATGGGATTTTATGCTTTTTTATTTATACTTTTTATCCCTATCACAGTGTGTTCTAGAGTCCCAGATCACTGATTTAAAGGTTAAATATTAGGGTTTTGTATTTGTTTCATTTGTCACATCTACATCTGTATTCTTGATTGTTTTCTAAATCCAGTCTTCATTTGTTGTAATAGTTGACTCCCACACTGGGTTTATTTAGTGTTTCTACTTAGAATTAGTTTTTTATACAAACTTATATGTCTTGACCTCTCATTAAATTAGATTTAGAGCCTTTCACCATTTTTCTTCTTAATTATTTCTTTTACAGTTTTTCTGTTTTTTAAACCTTTGAGCATACATGATTACTTCAGACTTTTAAAAATGTCAGTGGCCTGTTTTTGTTCTAGACTATTTTTTTGGATACAAGGGTTTTTAATACAAAGTTTAAGAGCTTCCTTTTGCCATATTTTTTGAACCATGAGGACGATCTTCAAATCTTTTCTCTAGCGTTAGTTCAATTCTCATTTATATAAATAGTTACTTTTTTGGTTGCTGTTTTAGCTATTTCTGTCATGTCAATGAAGAGATTAAAGAATGTGATTAAAGGTATGGAACTTATAGTAGTAGGTCAGGGCAGATGAGATATTAACCAAATTTACTTTTCTTAAAATACATTGTTTCCTTGCATTCCTGTCTTATGTGAAATGTTTATTAAATACAGTCTTATCAGGAGATAGTGGATTTGAGAAAGAATTGGATATTTCATATTTTACTTTGTCATGTTCCTTTCCTATTATTGTTCTAAAAATGTTCTGAGGGTAAAATAAATAATTAATAATGAATACCAGAATCGATTTTAAGTCTGGACACTGGAACTGTACGGTATATAATTTAAAACATTTCTATGTAGCTTCCACAATTTTTAAAAGATACCTGTCTTAAGTATTCTCTGGAATCTTAAACACTCTTAAGAAGTGTTTTCTCTCCTTCAGATAGCTTTAGACCCAGCCACATTTGTATGTTTACTGTCCCTTAATCAATTATCCTGTTTCCATTGCTTTTTGCTCTTGGCTCTTCTCTGAAGAAAACTTCCACACTCTTGGCTACTTCCTTAATTCCCAATTATATTTCAAGTTTAACTCAAATCTTCCCACTTCCTTAAAATCTTTTCTGATCATCCTTGCTGTCTCTTAAACTCTTACATAGCTTATTGCTCTTACTGGTTTTAGTCATTTTACAGATGATATTTATTTTCTTGTATTCTCAGATATCATTTCAGCTATACATATGCCCTATGTCATATATGTGTTCAAGGGCCAGATATAAATAGTAAGTCCATAACACTTCATAATTCAGCGGTCAAGAGCTATATGTTGATTCATTTTAACAAATGTTTGTTGAATTGGTAGGTAATACCTGTTCTATATCACATGCTGTTTTGGTTTGGGGGAAAGAAAACACAAAGTTTAAGAAAGTGTTCTTCATGGAACCCTTTGTCTAGTAGTGCGAGAAAAGCAAGGAAGAATGTGAAATAGCAGAGCCCAGTCTCAACCTAGTGTTCTGGAGGATAGGGACTCTCTGTGCAAATCATGGGAAGTTTGGGGGAGGACAAACAGTGGAGTTGAATCTGGCAACATAAGGGGATAGGAAACAAATTCTAGGCACAGATAAAAAGGTGTGAAGATACTACTGCCTCTAAAGTAATACCTCAGTTGTAACAGAGATTAAATCTTACCTAAAATTATAAGTTAAAGATTTATCCTTCATGAGATTGAAACCTGAAGACATTGAAACCAGTGCATTTAGTATGTTTCCTTGAACTGGGAAAGCCCATGTATTCCTATCTGAAACCATCTTGATCCTAAATATGTATCAATACTGGCAAAATTCTAAGAGGTACATTGTATCATTACCGTAGAAGTAAGTTAATGCAGACTAAGTTAAAATATCCTTCCTCAGGCAAACACAATAAATATCTCCTTTCCAAGATTTTGTAAGGCTTAATACTAAATAGTAATGTATATTTTAATGTCAAAATATTTTTCAGAGATCTGTTAAGATTAAATTAATTTTCAGAGCTTTTAATCCTGAGTTAAATTGGAGTAAGGTTTTATTTTTTCTCAATAAACACTATAGCTCTTGGTAACCCTGTGATAGAGGCTCCTAATAAATTCCATGAATGCGAGTAGAAATTTGAGGCATAGTATCCCTAAACAACTTTCTGCATAACCACTCCTGCTACAGTGTTTGTAAATGCAGCTCTTCATGTAAATGCTAGATTAGACCGAATGATGAATTTAAAACAAGTGGGTGCACTCACTGTGGCCCAAATTAAGTCTGTTCTAAAGTTGCTATAGCAACATTATCTGTACCAAATGTCCTGCTCTAAAAAATAATTGGAAACATTTCCTGTTATTTAGGGGGAAAAATAAAATCACTATTAATTTTTTATATTCTACTATACTAAATGCATTATTCTCATGCAAATATTTCTTAAAATCAGCAAAATTCATGAATGGGTATATATAATTTTTATATAATTGTAACATCAAAATCAAGAAGAATAAAATTAGTTTTCAGGCATAAAATGATATACTTAAGAGTAAAATAAAGTATTTGAATAAAGATACTTTTCTTCTTTCTTTCTTGGTTAACACTTCAGATCAGAGAGCCATGAATACTTTTTTTGGCCTTTGTATATAGGAGTTGTTTACCTATAGATCATGATTAAATTTCTATAACATTTGGAAAAAATTAAAGGACAGCTGAAGTTTTACCATTGCTAGAATAGTAAATAAACACAGACAAACAACATAAAAAACATATGATATTCAAGAAGCAGAAAGGTCAAAAGTATTTTATGAGGGTAACTTAAACCAAAGGAATCTATGTTTAGAATGTGAACACAATAGTTACCTGATATAATAAAACTCCAGGCCCAGATGCATTTCTTTCTGAAAATGATTTTAAATCAAATCTATCGATAAATTTTTCCCATAAGAAATTATTAGGAAATGTTGTGACATTTAGGTAAAGCAAAGATTCACATAAAATGGAGGGTAAATAACCCCTATGAACTACATACTATTTATTGGCTATGTAATCAACATTTTAATACTATTTTTTTTCTTGAGTTTTAGAAAGGCACTTTCTCTCAATGTAATTCTAAAGTGCCATTTCATGCTTCATTATCTCTGAGTGGGAGTTGTAGTTTGTAGTTGGATCTCAGCTTCATTTGTGAATCATGGGTGGTACGGCTAAGTATATTTTCCTAAGCATTTGAGTGAAGTAAATAACACTTTTTCTTTTATATTTTTTAGGCTTTCCTATTTAACAACACTAGACTGCAAAATGGAAGTAGCATATTCTTAGAAATAAGATGAACATATATAAACTCAAACATTTTGGAGAATGCTTCAATTTATTTGCAAAGTGAAAACACTTTATTTGTTCAATCCTTGCCCCCAACCCTGTCACCAACTCCCATTGCTTTTTCTATCTGATGTCAGTCATGCTGAATACGATGGAACAGCTCAAAGTAAACATAAATAAAGAGGAAGATTCCCAGTTACTGGTTTTTGGTTTTCGCTTTTGAGTACTAACGGTGGCAGCCAGCAGATCTGTTCTTACTTCTTGTAATAAATTCCGACCTGATTCTCAAAGTTGTAGCTTTGCCTCCTATACACATATAAATGTATAAATGCATTCATCAACTTCAAAAGAAACTTAAATTTGGAATGGAAACTGGGAGACACTAGGATTGAATTAAACTCTTCCACCAGAGGATTATGTTATGCCTGTTCAATGTCAATTCCATTATAATATAGTTAAGCTTAAAATTAAGATTTCCTTGTCATCCACTTCATAAATCCAGTTTATTTCTTCTGTAGGTTCATCTGGTCTGAAATGTTCTCCTTTGAGTTTTTGCCAAATCTTTCACATATTCTCCAAGAAATCTTCCATGATGTGTGGCCTTCACTATCTGTTGTCATTTGCTTTAGATGAAGTATTAGTCAAGCAGAGTATTTAAGAGTTTGAATTCTGGAGTCAAGGTCAGCTCACGATGAGCTGGCACAGGCGCTAGGTAAAACAAATTAATTGGATAAATTAATTTTGAGGACCAGCTATGGGCCAGACACTGTTATAGATGCTGAGGTACAGCATTGAGTAAGGCAGACAAAAGAAAACTATTTTTGAGCTCATGTTTAGTAGTGGTAGAAGACAGTGGGATATGGGCAGACAAGAAAAAAATACAGACTGTATAGAGTGTTATAAAGGAAGTAAGCAAAGTTATATGGCACAGGGTAAGTGGGGTCTCCTACTTAAGGTATGGGAGCAAGGGTCAGGAAAAGCCTTGAGTTGAGACCTGAAGGTTGAGAAGAAGTCAGTTGTGTAAGATCAGGGAAAAAATTATATTCTGGTCAGTGGAAAACCAAGTACCATCTTGAGTAGGCTATAACATCCAAAAAAGAGAGGGCAGTAAGGCCAGAGTATGGACTGGGGGTGGGAAGAGGGACTGTACTTGAAAATACAAAAACTATTAAAAGGAGTTTGAATTTTATTCTAAGAGTTACATCAGTCAATGGTGACTTTGCATGACTGTCACATAGATTTTTAGAAGGTTGAACTGGATTTAAATATTTGAAAATTAAGAAATGCTGCATAAAATATCTCTATTTTATATATATATATATCTGCTATACATGAACATTTGCCTAATTATTAAAAAATTATTTTGACTCACTGTTTTCTTATCAACTCCAGTTGAGCACAATATTCTGGGTATAGTTAGAACAAGGAAAGAAAATATTCCTTGGACAATACACCAAGTCACAGAAGCACCAGTAGAGTGGACCTCTGCCTCTTCCATGTCTATAGACTCTGGTATACAATGATGTCAACAAGAGGGATAGGTGAGGAAATGGATTTCTGAGCCTGGAGCATGTCAAGGCTGGTATTATAATCTTGGGTATCATCAGAGTATAGATATTTGCAAATCAGCAGAATGAGATCACCTAAGAAGACCATAAAGATAGAATGGGGCCCCAAAGGAAGCCCTGGGTCATGCTAGCATTTAAAAGTAAGTTTAGGTAAAGGTGCAGGTGTCATCAGAAGATACTGATTAGGATCAGCAAGTTACATCGAAAAATCAGAAGGAAAAAAACTACTAAAGGAGGAAGACATGGTAAACTGTGAGATTGAGTATTATGAAAATGGAGGAACTTTTGATGGATTTGGCAATGTGAAGATATTTGTAGACCTAGACAAGAAACATTTTGGTAGAAAGGTAGAAATAAGTAAGTTGCAGCAAGTGAAGAAGTGTGTGAGAAGTAAGGAAGCAGAGATGAGGGATACAGCCAACTTCCTGAGAAAATTTTCAATGAAACTGGCTGTGAGGCAGCATGGTGGAAGAGGGTGGTGACTAGAAAAAGATAAGAGGTTAGAGGATCTTTAAAAAGTATTAGTGGATTAGTTACATGAATTTATTAAACATTTTGCATCTTTTGAAGGAGGACAAGTTAGCAATAATACCTCCGATGGTTACTATGAGAATTAAGAGGTATCGCAAACAAAGGATTAGCATACATGGTGCTTCATATGCTCTCAGTGAATGGTCGTTGTTACCATCATGTAAAAATCCTTACACTCAGCAGATTTACTCAACTTTTCCTTTTCACTCCTCACTGTCCCCTAGTTAAGTAATTATCTTTATATCCTGAACTAGGAGAGTAGATTTTGGAAAAGAAATTAAATAGTAAACTGTACTTTAATTACATTTAATTAATGTAATTAAATAATTATTCAACAATGGATACTAAACTGTGTTAGGTATTACGGTTATATATATGTATAAACATGACATAGTCCATTCCTTCCCCACATATGTAGTATATGCAGATTGCATGAGACCCAAATTATCCTTACTTCTCATGCCAACTCTAAGTTCAGGGTCCTCAATACCATCTTTAAGCTAAATAATTTGCTAGAAGGACTCACAGAACTCAGGTATCTACACAGTTAATTACAGCCAAAGAATTGAGATTAAAATTAGCAGAAGAAAAAAGTATGTGGGGAGGACCAAGGAGATACAAAGGCTGCAAAGCTTCCAATTGCCCTTTTTCAGTGGAGTCTTATGCACAGTACCCATTTCTCCCGGCAACAGTCTATGAAAATACACATGGAATATTGCCAAATCAGGAAAACTCACATGATACTTAGTGTCTTGTACTTTTTATTGTGGCTTGGTCATCACCCATGTGGCTAAGCTTAGTCTCCAGTTCCTCCAGAGGTTAAGCTGGTACCATGTGGCCCAAGGCCCTTCACCACAGATCACATTATTAGCAGAGATTACATTATGGCCCAAGGCCCCAGGTAAACAAAAACACTCCAATGAGGCAGGATATTCTAAGGATTTAGAGGTTACCTCCCAGGAACCAAGGCAAAGACCAAACTTCTCTTTGGCAAGGTTAATTCTTATGGCACAATTTATCACCTAGTTGAGGAAGTAATGTATAAAAGTAAAACATAAAAATGACAATACCTAATTTAAGAAGAGTTCACATCAACTTTGAGAGTCACAATGCTAAAACGTGTTTCCATAACAAATAGTACTTACTGTAGATACTCAGAGAGGGATAGAATTTGAACTGAGTGATAATGGGAAGTTTTATATAAAAGTCCCATTTGAAGTGGACCTTGAGAAATCACCTGGATTTGAACTGGCTGAAAGAGAAAGGCACTCCCACAAGGGTGAAAAAGGAAGGGGAAATATGGAGGTATTACAGAATTTTTTTCTCCATTGGTGCCCAAGGTTCTTGGTCATGCCACTTTTAATAATGAAGAGGTAGACCAGATAGAATGGGGGATAGCAAAGCAAGGTTTATTGAGTAATAGCAAAGTGATAACACAAAGCTCTTGAGCCACCAGAGTTTCTAAGTCTAGGGGTTTTTATGGACTTGTTGGCAGGCCGTTTTAATATGATTAACCCTCTGTGTACCTGTCATCCAATCAGGTTCTTGTCCATCACATGGGAAAGGGTGGAGTGCTCCTTTCAGGGTAATATAAAATCCTCTTAAGGGTGGTTTCCTCTTGGAGGGGAGGAGGTTGTTCTTGCCTGCCTTTCTTCCAACTATCCTTTTTCAGATGCTGCTTCCCAAAGAGATAGTAAGGAAAAGAGAATATAAGGTAAGACTGGAAACATAGTATATTAGTTTTCTAAGGCTATCGTAACAAAGTACCACAAACTGTGTGGCTTAAAATAGAAATTTATTCTTTCACAGTTGGAGAGGCCAGGAATCCAAAGTCAAAATGCACCGTCAGTTCCTTATGGAGACTCTGAAGGAGAATCCATCCCCCATCTCTCTCTTAGCTTCAAAGAATTCTGGAAATTCTTGGCAGTCCTTGTGTTGTAGATGCATCACTAAAAACAGCCTCCATCATCATATGGTCTTCTCCCTTTGTGTCTGTGACTCTGCATCTCTATTTTCTCTTCTTATAAGACACTAGTCATCGGATTAGAGTCCACTCTAATATGGTAAGACCCAGGACCTCATTTTAACTAATTGCATCTTTAAGGACCTTACTTCCAAATGAAGTCTTATTCTGATGTTCCAGGTAGGTTGTAATTTGGGGGGTGGAGGTGGGGGTGGTACTGGTAAATATCCAACCCAGTATAGGTAGGTTGTAGAAAATGTGGTCTAGTGCACACTACAGTTTACAAACACTGTTACAAAAGCGTAGACAATGCTGAATATTTTTTAAACATAATTTATTAAACATGGTCTCTCTCATCATTTAATTTTTTTTTTCAAACACTAGAATATCTTATTTTGCTGGCAAAAACAATAACCCTCAAGAGTAGAATTTATGTGTGGTGGGGATAGAATAAGGAAGTAGAGGGTATACACTCCTCAAAACCTGAGACTGGGCTGTGAAGAAAAGAGCAAAACATTCATGTTTTCTGTACCATCCTCTGATGTCTTTGCTAAAATTTTAGAATTACTTTTTGCTTGAGGATGTATAACTTACTGTTAGCCACTCAGCGTTTCATAGCAATGGCAATATATTTAGATAACAATGACAATATATTTTGAGTCAGTATTTGAAAAGGATGTTGGCATTGCTTCCAGGTAAATTTACTTCCAGTAAAATTATGGACATTTTCAAAATATTGATGGCTAATGGAGAGAAGAGATAGACTATTTAAGGTCTAGGAGGTTTTAGAAAAACCCAGGGAATACCCTTCTTGAGTCTCAGAAAGAACAAAAACTAACTTGGAAAGAAAAAATGGAATGCATAAGAAAATATATTCAGTTTCTTAATATTGTTAGATAATTGATCAAGTTTTGGAACGGTGGTGATTTTTTTTTTCTATTCGATTGAGTTTTTCCAACATTCTTCTAACAACTGAATGCAAAGCAAATGAGAAAGGCAACTTTGCAAAGCCCTATCTTTGTCATAAATTTATTACAGTTCTCTAATAAAAATCTGCTTTAACTCAACTGAGGATTTCAGATTTTTCTCTTCTCAGAGAAAAGAAAAAAACCTTGCATGTATTCAAACTATGTGATGTTTTCCTTATTAGGGAAATTACTACATTAACATTTGATTAGTTGGAACACCTAATTTCTACTCTAGAGTAAAAAAGGGTCAACTAGGACTATATTTAAAAGAAGACGTATTTGTTATTGTCATAATCAATATTGTAAACCTCATGATTAGAACTTCCCATGATTCTTCACATTTGACAATTTCTTCCTGTTCTGGTTTTGAGCATTAATATGCCAAGTATACCAAGGTTTTTATTAATAAAATTTATGCAAGTAGAGTCATTACCAGGTGGATAGTTATCTAGAATAGTTAGGGCTTCACTTTCACAAAGAATAATACATTAATAATGTATTATAATACATATACATATATGTAATATATAATACATAATACATAAAAGCCCACAGGTTGTGAATTCACTAGAATGAAACATGAGCTAATTCTGGGGTCCTCACCTGTTTTGCAGAGTGATCTTGGACAAATTACTTCTCCAAGCTTAGAGTCCCCATCTATAGGGTGTAGCATTGTTGGTAAAACTGAACAAAATATTTTTGGAAATATGCCTTAATAAATATTTGTTCTTTCCCCAGTTTCCAATCCCTTACCACCTCTCCCAAATGGAAACACCAGCTGTCAAAGGCATCACGAACATTCTGAAAACTACAAGTTGGTTAGAATTTATTGGGGCCTATGCTGAGGGTGTCGAGGGGTCCACAGCAGAACTTCTCAGTGGACCAGCAACAGCAACAAAGTGGTAGGAAAATAAATCAACATGATCATTTATGATTTAACACACAGATGGAAAAAAACACCCAGTATTTACTGAGAGCTTGTATAGTCTTGCCACTTACACTTATTTACTGAATTCCTATGTCAGTCTTAGGAAATAAAATAAATAATTCTTTACTGAAAAGGAAATTGAGGATCAGAAGGGTATTGCAACTCGCCTAAGGTCACATATAGTATATAGTAATGTAGAAACAATACATTGCTTGGTATAACTTTACTCAACATGGTGATTCACACTGATGGATATCAGTAAGTTGTCTGTTCGTTATGTCAAATGATAGCAAGATCAAACTGATTCATAAATCATCCTTCAGTCTATGACAAACCCAGATATCTGAAAGAATACAGATATTATAACAGAGTAATGTAATAACATTAACTTTAGAGTCTGAAAGTTCTGGGTTTGAATCCTGACTCTGCCACTAATTATGTCACTGGAAAATTATTGAACTTCTTAGGCTTTATTTCCTCATTCAGAAATAAAGAGAATAATGTTACCTACTTCATATAGTTGTTTAAGGATTGTTTGACATAATGCCTGTAAAATACTTAAGACAGTTCCTGGCATATAATAATAAATTTATTTTTAGTAGTTATAAGATACTGAGGTCTCAAAGTGTTTCACAAAGTTTGAATTAATAACTTCTTGCATTAGATTCCCTGGGGATCTTGTTAAATAAGAAGATTTCTGGGCCTAGTTCCATACCTCATGAATCAGAATATCTGGGCAGTGAGAATTTGCTATTTAACAAGTTGCTCAAATAACAGTTGATTTCAGATCCTGATGTTATCCATCATTCATTCATTTTTCTCCTGGTAACCATAGCCCAATTTCCATCTGGGGACTACACCCTCCCCTTCATTGCCACACCCCCCACCATTATTATTTCTGATGAAGTATTTGACTAGATAGTGCTTGACCATTATTCCCCTGGCTACTGAGACTGGGACCCATCTATCCTAATCAGGAATAATGTGACTGTATTTAGGCTTTTGCTAGAATACTAGGACAAATATAAACATTCTTCCCTGTGGGATATAGACCTGAAAGAATGTAGTACTGGGAATGTTGGCAGCCATCTTGTGACCATAAGGCAAGGTGGCTATCTGAGAATGAAGTCAGAGGAAGCAGAGCAAAGATAGAGAAAAAAGACTCAAAGTGATGGTGTCATTTGAGCCTCTGGTGTAGCTATACCTAAAGTCAGATTAACTCCTATACTTCTCAATTACAGAGCCAACATTCCCTTTTTGGTTACACTATTTTGGGTTATGTTTATTTTTGTTACATACCACCAAAGGACATAACAAATCAGATAATATACATGCAAATCTTTTGTCAAATGCTCACTAGCTAGGTCTTAATTCCACACCCCTGCATACTTCACATATTGGGCTGGGCCACACATGGGCCATCAGAATTATTTTTGTTTAGGTTTGGGGCAAGATACATAACTTCCTAGATTTCTTTCTTTTAAGCTGATACCTGGATTTTGGTCTTTTAGGACATGTAAACTACATCCAAGACTACACCAATACTGATGCTTTGACTGAACTTGATCCTACTAGCCAGAGGTATATATTCAAATGTCTAAAGGAGCCAGGGAAGAAAAATGATTAAGTAAAACAAGCTGGAAATCCGTGGAAAAAATCAAGGCAAATCTGATATTAAATGGCCAGCCTTGTTGTTAACAAGATAACGGGGAATAGGAAGACTAGAGCATTTGGGGGCTCTTGCCTCTTTTAAAAGGAGCAGCTGCTACTTAGCTCCAGCCAGAAGTTGCAATGGGGGAGATGTGGTTCCAGTATTACCAGGGGAGTGAGGCATACTGAATTTTATATGAAATCTTCTGAATTTTAAACATTAGCAACTAATTGAGATTTCTGGCACATAACTGTGCAAGCTGACACAGTGAGGGCTAAACTCCATGTACCTATGAGGCACCCTATTACCTCCCCAGTAGACCTTTCAAGAGGTGGCAGAGGAGAGAGTTGTTGGGTAGACTTTCACAAATAGTACATAACCCCAAGTCCATCTACAGACACCTGGGAGAGAAGAAAACGATTAATAACCAAATATAGCAAGCCAGGCTTCTTAGGAGTACATTATGCTCTTAACTCATATAAGATAATCTTCCTCTCGGGGCAGGAAGACTTCTCACCACCCACCCCCCCCCGCCCCAGAATTAAGGTTGTATTGCTAACAGAATCTATGCACTTGTTTTCTTATTTTCCCTTTTTAAAGTTGGTAGGGTCTTCTGGTTTCCTTCTCTCCAAAAGGCATGATTAGCCAGAAGTCTAGCCCCCCACAAGTACTAAACTGACCTTACTATTCTAAGGAGAAACAGTAACTTGAGTCCATCTGATTAATATATTGTATTTATATATGCTTTTAACATAGGCTTATCTAAACATTGGTAATCTCTCAACACATATTCATTCTACTTTTTACATTTCAAGATATTTCGCAGGACAGAAAGAATCAGTGATACGAATAAAAAAAGTCTTTCTAATTCAGTCCTTCAAGATTGAGAAGCCCATGAAAATTCATAACACATGGTATTCTCTGTCTCAACATTTGTAGGTAGGAGCATACTAAAATGAACATCCAAGACAGCAAAGAAAGGAAAAGAAAGACTCCAAGTTAGTTAACATAAAATCTTTGGACTGCGAAGTGGTGATATGATTGTTTTCATATTAATGAGGAAGTGCGGAGCTATATGCCATGGTTGCTCAGGTCCCTATAGTCCAGTTCTACTCTATCTACTATCTCAGTCCTTATAACCTACACGAAAGTATTCAGGGTCCTGAGCTATTACTCTAATTTCTAATTTCTGGGTTATTGTTCTAGTTCCATTTATCCCAGGGAAATTGGGAGAAGTGGAGGAACTAATAGAGAACTACTTTTTAGATGATCAGGGAAGGTACCATTCCAGGAGTAAATATTTGCGATCTTCTTGACTAGCTAGTGGGGTCTTTAGAAAAAAGAAAAAAATCAACATAAACTGAAGGTGCAAAGAAGATGAGACCAGAATCCAACCAAGAACTTATTGGCTTGCTGCCCAAATGTGTACAAAATCATGAGTTGCTGAGTAGGACATCTCCCAAACTAAATAGGCAGAAGTTCTAATTCTATACTACAACTTTGAGAGTTTTTTCTTACTCAAGATTACTAGTCCATGTGAAAGAGTATAATAAATATTACTAACACTTAATTTGGTTCTTTTCTCATTCCTACTACATGAAAGACTACAATTTTCAGTGTTAGGTAGGGTTGTGTGACTAGCTCTGAACACTGGAAAGAAGCATAGAAGAAGTAGGTATGAGATCTTTAGAAACTTTTTCCTCTTAAAACAAAACAAACAAGACCACATATCCCAGATGATACAGGTTTGGTTGGTGGAGCTGCCATCATCCTGGAGTCCTGATTCACCTTATGGAGGAGAGCTCCATGTGACCAAAACTAAGCATGTAACATAGGCAAAGAATAAGCTATAGTTATGTTAAAGCCATGAAATTTCAGAATGAATGTTTACTGCAGCATAGCATATCTTTCCTGACTAACAAAAAGGGATACCAAGTAGGCAAGGAGATTGCCTTATCTCTGGAGCCCAGGGGAAAGAAATTAGAAGCAGGGAAGTCAGCTAGTAGTAAGCTCTTCTACCTTTCTTCTGTCCTCCTGTCTTCCTTTAATCCTTGTTTGCTACGCACACAAAAATGCAAACATTCTGTCAATTTTCAGTTCTATATTCACACATATGCCAAATTTATAAAATGAAAATAACTGGAAAAACACATAAAGTACACAGCTTAGTCTTGTGCATAATTTAAGCATTTAAAAAAATTATGTATTCAAACGCATTCATGAAAGGAGACATTAGCATGAAAAACAGATGAGAAGTTGGTTTTTCGTTCTCTTTGTCTTGCTGTTCTTTGCCAAACATTTTCTTGATCGCTCATACCTATCTCTACTTCTCTTCCAAAGATATCCAGGGTCCTAGAAACTTTTTCTACTCTGTTAAAATCTACACTCAGAAAACACTATATTAAACCCATTCACTCAGTCTTCATCACATCTTGTGTGTGACATGCTATGTCTATATCTATCCTCAAGGGAGTCCTGGGTTAGTAGGGAGGCTAACCTGCAGATAAATCCCCTGCAAAGTGAAGTGTGTGGTATAGACATCTGCAGAAGATCAGGGACTAGAAGTAAGCCCATATGATGTGATGGTCTTGGGATGTCAAGAAAAGATTCACTGAGAAAGATGTGGTGACTTCACTATGTCCTTTTTTAAAAGATTTATTTATTTATACTAGAGAAAGAGAAAAAGAAAGTGAGCAAGTGAACATAGAGTGGGAGGGACAGGCAGAAGAAGAGGGAGAAAGAGTTCCAAGCAGACACCACACAGAGTGTAGAGCTCAATGTGGGGCTCAATCCCACAACCCCGAGATCAGAGCTGAGCTGAAATCAAGAGTTGAACACTCAACCAACAGCACCACCCAGGGTCATCTGACTTTTGCTCTTTAAAAGATTTTTGCTAGAGACATTCTAGTGAATTCTTGGGGAAGGGGAGATTAGAGGCAGAGAACCACATTAGGTAAGAGACAAGGGATTCATAAACTAGGACAGATAGTGAGAAGAAGGGAGAAAAGAAGATTTGTGGCAGAGATCTTACGAAGTAGACACTAACTTGGATTTAAGGAGTAAAGAAAATGGAGGAGTCTAGGAATATTCTAGACAAAGAGTCAGTGTTTTGTCTGCAATGGGAAAGCTGGTAAATATTTTAGACTCTGTGGGTCATATATACCCTCTGTTATACAGTCTTTATTTTGTATAATCTTTTAAAAACGTAAAGGTCATTCCTTGTTTGAGGTACAGATTTGACTCATAGGCCATAGTTTTGGTCAACCCACATTTTAGGTTAGGATATCCCAAGGGGGATATCTTGAGTTAGATAAGAGGAGAGATGGGTTAGCCTGCAAAGGAAACTGAAAACTATGGGCTAATACCACTAACTAGTTTACTATTTTATCATAAATAAAAGCTCTTTCAATAATTTTGAAATTTTAGCATACTGATTGAATTTCCCTTTGTTATAAAATGTTTTTTACAACATGTTATTTGTTTTAGAAAAGAAACCTTTGGGCGCCTGGGTGGCTCAGAGGGTTAAGCCTCTGCCTTCAGCTCAGGTCATGATCTCAGGGTCCTGGGATCGAGGCCCACATCGGGCTCTCTGCTCTGCAGGGAGCCTGCTTCCTCCTCTCTCTCTGCCTGCCTCTCTACCTACTTGTGATCTCTCTCTCTCTCTGTCAAATAAATAAAGAAAATCTTAAAAAAAAAGAAAGAAAACTTTGATTCATTACTCCTGTAGTGCTTTATTATTATTATTTTTTATTATACTTTAAGTCTTATTTTCCCAGTACATGCTTTGTGTTGTACCTGTCAGTCTTGGGCTATAATGTCTTAATACTTAGAATTAAGAATATAGGTTTCTTAAACCATAACATTTGTGTAGAACCACAAAAGACCCTGAATAGCCAAACAATGCTGAGGGAAAGAAACAAAGCTGGAGGCATCAGCCTTCTGGATTTCAAACTATACTACTAAAGTCATAGTCATGAAAACAGTAGGTACCAGCACAACAACAGATGCATAGATTAATAAAATAGAAGAGAGAGTCCAAATTAAATCCAGCATATTTTGTCAATAAATCCTGGATAAGAGCCAAAAACACCCAATAAGGAAAGGATAGGTTCTTCAACTAATGATGCTGGGAAAACTGGAGAAACTCATGTAAAACAATGAAATTGAACTCCTACCTCACATCAGTCACAAAAATTAACTTCAAATGGAGCAGAGACTTAAACATAAGACCTAACACCATAAAACCCCTAGAAAAAATGTAGGGAAGTCACTCACTGATTTGGTCTTGGCAAGGATTTTTTTTGGACATTACACCGAAAGTACAAACAATAAAAGCAAAAATCAGCAAATAGGACTACATCAAACTCAAAGGCTTCTGCATAGCAAAAGAAACAATTAATAAGACTAAAAGTCTATGGAATAGGAAAAACTTTTTCCAAATCATTTTTGGATAAGAAGTTAATATCCCAGATATATAAAGAATTTATATAACTTAATGGCAAAAATGATTAAAAAATGGGTATAAAGGGGCACCTGGGTGGTTCAGTCAATTAGGCATCTGTCTTTGGCTTGGGTCACAATCGCAGGGTCTTGGGACTAAGCCCACGTCAGGCTCTCTGTACAGCGAGAAGCCATCCTCTCCCTCTCCCTCTGCCTGCAGCTCCCCCTGCTCATGCCCTCTCTTTCCATCTCTGTCAAATAGATAAATAAAATATTTTTTAAAAATTAAAAGATAAAAAATTAAAAATGAGCAGAACAAAATAAACAATTTTCCAAAGGAGATAAGATGGCACATAAGATGTTCAACATCTTTAATCATAAGGGAAATGCAAATCAAAATCACAATAAACTATCATCTCACACCTGTTAAAACAGCTATCATTGAGAAGACAAGAGGCAACAGGTGCTGGTGAAGATGCCGTAAAAAGGAAATCCATATACATCATTGGTGGGAATGTAAATTAGTCCAATCACTATGGAAAACAATATGGAGATGCCTCTAAAAATTCAAAATAGATCCACCATATGATCAGCAATTCTATTTATGGATATTCTGTAGACTATATACAATGGGATGTTATTCAGCCATGAGAAAGGAGGATATCTTGCCATTTATGACACCTAGGCTCTAAGCATTATATTGAGATTAATCAAAGAAAGGCAAGTACTGTATGATATCATGTATATATGGAATCTAAAAAGTCAAACCTATAAATAAAACAGAACAAAGTAACACAGAGTAAAATGGTTTCCAGGGAATAGGGGGTTTGAGGAAATAAGATTGATGGTATTCAAGGGTACAAATTTGTAACAAGTACTAAATAAGCCACAGAAATCTAATGTATGGTATACTGAATATAGACAATCATATTATAAGTATGTAATGTGCTAAATACCACTATAACAGCAACCATATTACAACATATCAAAGTAACACTCTGTACACCTTAGATTTATACAATACTACATGTCAAATTTACCCATTTAAAAAAAAAAAAGTTCCAGCTTTCCTATGTAATTGTTCACACTGTTTTTGTTTTGTTTTGTTTTGTTGATACTTGTATTTCAGAGAACTAAGCCGGTAAAAATAATAATAGTGATGATGAAGTAAATCCAACATGAGATCCTGGATAGGATCTTGGAACATACACATAAAAAGAGTATTTGTTTAAAAACTGATAAAATTCAAAAAGGTGTACAATTAATATGATTATACCAGAGATAATTTTCTGGCTTTGGTAATTGTGTTATAGTTATGTAAAATGTGTACATTAGAAAAATCTAAGGTTACTCTTGCAACTTCTCTGTAAGTCTAAAATGAGTTCAAAATAAAGAGTTGACAAGTAAGAAGAAAAAACATATAGGTTCCTTATTACAAAGCTGTAACCCATTATATTCTTTACCAGTAGATGCCTTTTTGGCTTGATGCATAGTAGGTTTTCAACATGTTATTTGAGTTAATTAATGATAATCATAAAATATTCATTGAAAAGTAAATTTCTCTTAATATGGCATATAATCACTAGTTTCACAAGGCTTAAAAGTTTTCAAACTTTGGGAGTATATAAATCAGTTTATAGGAATGTTTTCAATAGTATTTGAATTTTTACATTTGGATTAAAAGATGAGGATCAAAATATGTTTTTTATCATATCCTAAATAGAATTCCTAGGCCTTCAGTTATACAAAACTGTTCCTTTTCAATTATTCTTAGAATAAGCACACACCAGGGATACATATCATTAATAATTCCTGTTTATCTGAGGGTGGATTATGTAGTTTATGGAGTAATGGGTTTGTGGATTAGCCTGTTTCCAGATGGAGGTGGTTAAGGTACAGCAGAGATTTGGGATTAGATCAGTTCCCCTACAGAGGCACATAATAAAGCTCTGGGGAATTAGTCTTGATGATCAGTTCCCCAGGGGTTAGAGAACAGGCTTCTAGGTTGGACTCAGGCAATCATGCTTGGTCTACTCTCTTAACAACCCTCCCCAAAGTTTGGCTCCTTAGCTCCTGCACCTAGGAGAGCTGTCCTTCAACTCCCAATTTCATAATTACTTAATTATTTTGCCTCACTGAAAATGAGATCTTCCCAGATCGCAGTTGTGCTTTATCCAGCATTTGACTGATCTACAAACTGGCTACTACTTGGAGGTAGTGAAGAGTTTATGTATTTAAACTTGTGTGCTTTTGGGCTATCTGTAACCTACTTTATTTTTAACTACCTTCCAAGACGATCTCTGATAATCAAGTATTGACTGTCATTATATACCATCCCCCAAATTTCTTTAAAAATATAAATTTCACCAGTTCTGTTTTATCTTTCAAAATATTCATTTCATTTCAGGGATCCTATGATACAGTCTTATTCACTTTCAATGTGATATGCCTGTGACAATGTGAAACTGTCCAGTTCACAAGTCTGTGTTTTTATTTATTTATTTATTTTTAAAGATTTTATTTATTTGACAGAGAGAAACCCAGCCAGAGAGGGAACACAAGCAAGGGGAGTGAGAGAGGGAGAAGCAGGCTTCCCACCGAGCAGGGAGCCCGATGTGGGACTCGATCCCGGGTCTCCAGGATCATGACCTGAGCAGAAGGCAATCGCTTAACCAACTGAGCCACCCAGGCGCCCCCAAGTCTGTGTTTTTAATATTCAACTCCAAAAAAGCTGGGTTGAAATTTAGATTTTCACTTAGAGAAACATTTCTAAATGCTTAGAGCTACCTGAATATTAGTATACCAATTTTTAACTCCAGAATGTGTTCACTTTATGACATTTTCCATACCTTTTAGCTTTTTACTGCATTCTTTAATTCTAGAACACAATAAGACAATACATATAAGAGTTTAAGAAAAGTTAAAAAAAACCCACACCAAATAAAGAGATCCATAACTATACACTGAAACTCACAAGTGCTTTATCCTTTTGCTATCAGAAGAAGAATGAGCAGAATGGGTTAGTGAAAAGGAAGTATCAGAAAGACTTAAGGAGGGGTGTCTGTGTGGCTTAGTTGGTTAAGTGTCAGCCTTCGGCTCTGCTCATGATCCCATGGTCCTGTGGTCCAGGCCCACATAAGGCTACCTGCTCAGTTGGTAGTCTGATTCTCCCTCTCCTTTTGCCCCTCCCCCTGCTTTTTCTCTTTCTCCCTCAAATAATTAAATGAATATTTTAAAAAAAGAAAGACCTAAGGAAGAAATAATATAGGAATCCAAGTGTAGAAGAAAGTAAGTGAAAGAAGAAAGAAAGAAAGAAAACTTAATGCTCTTGCTGGCCTCATTCCAAGCTGTATGCCTCTGTTTTTTCAATATTTGGTATAGTGGAAGTAGGAAGAATACTGATATCTGTACGAAGGGGGAAGGCAAGCCACACAGAGTCACACAAGGTGCTCATATGTTTCTGAATTAAACTGTGGGTGTGAAAATATGGTAACCTTTGTTCTTCTAGGTATTTCCAAAATGAGTTAGGTTTTTACAGTTTCTCCTTAGATCTTGGGTATATCCATTCAGGTGAACCTTGGTATTAATCGTCACAGCTGTCGGTTTGTATGTTCCATGTCGTATCTGGTGCCATGCTGTTGAATCAGATAGTTTAGGGGAGCCTGGGTAGCTCAGTCAGTTAAGCATCTGACTCTTCATTTCAACCCTGAGTCAGGCTCCTCGCTCAGTGGGGCGTTTGCTTAAGATTCTCTCTCCCTTTGCCCTCCCTCCTCCCACTCTCTCTTCTTCTCTCTCTCTCAAATAAATAAATAAATAAATCTTTAAAAAACTATATCAGATAACTCAGTGAGCCAAGTTTTCCTTTGGAATACCTCTAGCTCCTTGTTAATGGCTAAACATTTTGTTTTCCTCCCCAATCTCATAAATGTAAATGTTTAAATGATATAATGAAATTAAAGTTTTTGAGACTGTGTATGTAATCAATAAATAGAATTCCTTCTTTTTCAGCTCTTTGGTTCCCTCTTTCAGTGTCTCTCACTTTCAGGCTTCATCTTGGATGCCCGAGCTCCAAGGGTGGTATTCTGTGGAGCCTAGGAAGTGTGCCACACTAAAAGCCTCTCCTCATCTCCTCCACAACTTCAGAACTTGTAGGTCTCTGGAAATCATTAAAGTTTTTCAGCTATTCCAGCTCTCTGCCTCCCAGGCATTATCTGTCTCCCTACAGTTAAGCAAGTTCACATGCCTACTTCTGGTTATTAGGTTGGGAGTAGAAGCAAGAAGTATCTCTTCCAGTCCTAGGCATTGAATTACTAATGTAAGACCCTCTAGAGTGCTTTTTGGCCAAACTCTAGTGACCAGTAATATTTGAGATAGTGATACTCTATTAACTTGAATTCGAGTGAAGCATGTGGAGCAGAGCCCCAGCTCAACTGCAAAAGGCATGAAGTGAAAATAAAAGATAAACTATTGTTTTCAAAAACTAGTAACTTTGGGAGATATAGTTTTCTGTAGCATAACCTAGCTTGTCTCTGACTGATAGGCCATCTGGTATTTCTTCCTCTCACCAGTACATAGGAAAATATAGACTCATTGAGGGCAGAGACTATCTATGTTGTCATATTCTCTTGGGTTTTGTTAGTGCCTTTGCAGTGCCTAGTGTATGGGCAATAATCTAGAAATATGTGATAATTCTAAAAACAAATGAAAGGCTCTACTTCTGGTTATGGTGATAGCAGGTTATAAGGAAGTAAACAAAGACAGTTACTCATGCAGATCTATCACAGCTCTGTTAGCTAAGTCGTATGTTTCATTCCCAATACTACTTAATGGTGGTTGCAGATTCATTGGAAGGCTGGCATCCAAGATGATTTTAGTTAGACCTAGGCTGTTTCATAAATTGTCACTTGGGCAGCTACCTGACCATTCTTATCAAAAGAAAGGCTCCAAATCTGCTTAAAACTAGATATGAGTTATTGAGGGAACTATTTGGCACAAGTGAAAGGAAGAAAGAAAGAGCCAGATTGCGCCTCGAGATTTGTGTTAAATGAGGCTTAGCTGATTAAACTGATCAATTCCTCTTATAGTTATCAGTCTTGTACTTAACTGTAACTTAGTTGAATTTTAGGAGAGATTCTGGCTGTGAATTGTTAAGATCATTTCACTTTTTTAACAGCTTTTTTTTTCTTTTCTTTATGACTTCTGAGCAAATAAAAAAGCTCCATTTATTTTGTCATCTGGAATCTACCTTTTCAAAAATACTTCTGAAATGCCTGCAAAAAGGAAGCTTTTATATAACAGATACACCACTGTGTGTCTATAGTCTCTACACACCAAAAATCAATTATAATGGAAGTCTGAACATTTTCTACCAAAAACTATGTTGGGAATTTCATTGCAGGCTGGTGCCCAAAGAGAAGCTAATCGGGCTGACCTAGACCTTGAAAGTCATCCAATTACAACATCCAAAGGTCATGTCAAATGGGTCAAGCCAGACCATCTAAAATGGGTGAGGCTAGTTTTAGTGTAAGGAGGTGATAATCAATGTTTTGGAAGGTGGGTGACAGGGTTGAGGTCCTAAGGGATATGACTCTATTTATCTAGATAGCAACCATGTAACAGTAGCTAAACAGACTCCTAGGACAGAAGATAGAAATGGAGGCTAAGAAGGTAGGGTGGGAACCGTGAGCTCTGAAAAGTACAGGTTTTCAGAACCCGATACCAAGCAAGACACGGAGCAAAAAGCTGATAGTGACAGTCAGAAAATAAAAATAGACATAGATAATCAACAATGAGAAACTACATTTAATTGTTTATAATAATTTATTTTCTTACCACTGAAAAGGCAAGAGTGGTGGGAGATGGGTGAAGGGATTGGTTGTCAGGGGTGGTGTGATCTGCTCCCCCCGCCCCGCCATGCTGCAAGCCGCCAAAAATTTTGGTGGAGGTACCTGTGAGTGTACCCTGTGGGCCAGGGAAATATGTTCTTTGTGTCCCTGGGACGTGCACCAGGGCAAGCACTCATCCAAGGCGTGGAGAGCCATGCCAATCCTTATGAAGCTTAATAATTGTAGGATTGTGGGGGCACAACATATTTACTTTAAAATTTAGTAAAACCTTTGCTAACATAAATAGCTTAGATATTACAACCTCCTGTTTGTGTGACCACTCATTCGCCTCCCTATGCTAGGGAGTAGTAAAACATTCTGATGAGATAAGGGTTTTCAGGAGCCCTCTGTTGCTCAGGACATGCATGCCTGTGATCAATCATTCGATAAATTAGGATTTATTTATTTATTTAACAAGCTCATCTTGTTTTAGCATGGACCCTCTAAAAACACTATTATCTCTATTGTCACTCAAGATTGATGATTCATCACTTAAAGAAATTCTTTGTTCATATGGTTTCCACCTGAAAAAACATGTAACTCTCTATAAATAAAGAGCCCTGAGAACAGTGTTTTCAGGAGATCCCTACACCATCTTTGAAGTTTGGTCTCCTCACTTTGAAAAAGCGCCGACACCTTCCCTCACCCCCAGACCCTAACTGTTGCTGGGGCTGGCTCCCAGCAATTGGTGGCAGGTAGTTGAATAAATTTGTTTCCTGAATGACAGTCTTCTGTGGACACTTAACATATGGAAGTGACCAAGTTTTAAATTGTCTTGTTTTACTTTTTTAGTTGAGTATTACCAGTTTCTTTTGTTCTTAAAATTTGGCTTCTTCATAAATTAGCAAAAACAAAGATAGTCCAGATATAAATATCAGACTATAGAACCATTTGTTAGAAAAAGGATATATGCTATTTAAAATGAAATAATATTCACAATTAATTATATATTTATAACTAAAAATTATTAGAAGGAAATGTATTTAATTGATAAAGTTACCATATATGAACAATCTATTCTTTCAAGCCTTTAAATCAAATAGTATTATTTGTAAGCAAATACATTATTTTCATATATTTAAATATTTATGAAAAGTGAGGTACTTTTTTTTTTAAAGATTTTATTTATTTATTTGACAGAGAGAAACACAGCCAGAGAGGGAACACAAGCAGGGGGAGTGAGAGAGGGAGAAGCAGGCCTCCCGCCAACCAGGGGGCCCAATGTGGGGCTCGATCCCAGGACTCTGGAATCATGACCTGAGCCGAAGGCAGTTGCTTAACCAATTGAGCCATCCAGGTGCCCCCAAAGTGAGGTACTTTTAGGTTTATTATGAGTGGTCTCTTTTCATCTTCATCTTGGGTGATATCATCTTCACTTATGAATTTTACTCTATGATGTTATAACTAGCTGATACGGGATAACATTCTGAGGACAGTTTGAGGTTATAGTCTCAGAGAACCTGGAGTTTCAGTCCTGGCCCCTGTTAACACTTACATTTGATCTTCTGCATCTGTAAAAGGTATCATAATAATTTATGTCTCGTAAGTTCATTCTGGCCATTACTAAAGTTAAAAATGTAAAGTCCTTGACCTCATTAAATAATCTACAAATAACAGGTGTTATTTACTATCTACAAATGTGAGCTTCAAACCTGTGTAAGGAACTACCTATTGGCAAAGTCCAGGGGATGTTGCAGAAGCACAACACATTCCAGCTCTTCAAAATCAGAACTCACCATCTCCACCTCTACACTGACTTTCTGTCTGTAATCTCTGCTAAACTGCTTTCAGTGTTATCTCCTGGATCTAACCAATCATCCAGACCCACTGATGTTACCTCATGTATGTCTATCATGACTCCTCCTTGGTCAGTCCCTTGGTCAGTGCCCTGTTCTCTTGTATCAGCCCTGTAATTTGTCTCCTTTCATTTATCCCAGTGCTCCATCTACTAGGCCCCCTCTTATACCCATTGAATCCATTCTCCATAGGCAATCAGAGGCATCCATCTGATCCATCTAAAACCTAATAGGGTAATTCCTTTAGAAACTCCCAGTGGAGGGGCATCTGGGTGGCTCAGACCATTAAGCGTCTGCCTTTGGCTTAGGTCAAAATCTCTGGGTCCTGGCATTGAGCCTCGTGTCAGGCTCCCTGCTCAGTGGGAGTCTTTGTTTCTCTCTCTTTCTCCCTTGCCCCTCCTTACCACTTTTCTCTCTTTCTCAAATAAATACATTATAAAAGGAAGGAAGGAAGGAAGGAAGGAAGGAAGGAAGGAAGGAAGGGAGGGAGGGAGGGAGGAAGAAACTTCCAGTGGCTTCCCATCATAGAAGTCTGAGCTCCTAATATGATTTATAAGCTTTAGGTCTCAAGTGGTGCTCTTGTTACCTCTGGTTATTCTCATTTGGGGCATTCAAGTTTTACTCCTTTTTCTCCAGGAAGGTGTCTTTGTATCCCAGGTTAGGTGAAACACCACACAATCTGCTAAGATAGAGTATTCTTACACACATTGATCACTTCTCTGTATCATATCAGATCACTCTTGGGATGGTCTCCTTTGCTAAACTATAAGCTTTTCAATTACTTTGATTATAGTTTGCTCATCTTTGTGCTGTAAGGGCCCAGCTTATAGTAGATTCTTAATGTTTTATGGAACTACTGGCCTTCATTTTAGTTAATTTTCCCAGGTATCTTTCACCTCCCTTCTACCTACAGGAAAAAAAAGAAACAGATTCTCTGCCTCTTACAGTTTAAATATTTCTGGAAAGGCTACATATAGCTATATTTCCATCATTTTCCAGTCCAGTTTTTATTTCTGGCATTAAGATTCTGGGGTATAAAAAGCATACAAAAGTCCTATAATACAAATGTTGCTAAAAGCAAATAAAAAAACCGGGTCAAGTCTCCACAACATTCTGGAGATGCTGGACCAAACTTAAAATGAACTGAGCAAGCTCATGAGATTTGAATTTGCCTGGCAACAAAACAAAACAAACACGTGGGAAGAAAGAAGATATAACCCTCTTTTAAGGCTGGACCAACTCAGACAACTTTTAGAACTCTGTTGTCCAATGGCAGTCACTAGCCACATGTGGTTACTGACCACCAGAAGTGTGGCTAGTAACAAAATGAGATGTGCTTTAATTGTAAAATACACACCATATTTCAAAGACTTCATACAAACACAAAGAACGTACAATATCTCAATAATATTTTAATATTACCTAATGTTGAAATGACAATATTTTGGATATGTTGGGTTAAATAAAATATATGATTAAAATTAATTTTACCTTTTTTTTTTACTTTTTTTTTAAAGATTTTATTTATTTATTTGACAGAGAGAAACACAGCCAGAGAGGGAACACAAGCAGCGGGAAGCCCGATGCGGGGCTTGATCCCGGGTCTCCAGGATCATGACCTGAGCTGAAAGCAGTTGCTTAACCAACTGAGACACCCAGGCGCCCCCCCTTTTTTTTACTTTTCTTAATATGGATACCAGAAAGCATACAATTATATATGTGGTTCACCTTATATTTCCATTGAACAGTCCTAGTAGATGGAATACCCCCTATAATTACTTTTTCCTTCAGTTGGAACCCCTGAGATGCTCCTTTAGGGAATATGATATCCTATCTGGGAAGGGCCCTGCAGCACCAACATGTATATTCAGGAGCTCCTAGGACTATCTGTGAACAAAAACAGATTGCCCCTCTAGAAATCAGGCATTAATCTAAATAGGTGTTCTTAGGAGGCGACCTGGGTGGCTCAGTCGATTAAGCGTCTGCTTTAGGCTCAGGTCCTGATCCTAGGGTCCCGGGACTGAGCCCCACATGAGGTTCCCTGTTCAGCAGAAGCCTGCTTGTCCTTCTTCCTCTCCCTCTCACATTCCCCTGCTTGTGTTCCCTCTCTTGCTGTGTTTCTCTCTGTCAAATCAAAAAAAACCTTAAAACAACAAAACAAAACCACTTATTAAAAAAAAGATAGGTATTCTTAGGTAAAACTACTTCTAACTTCTACTTCCAGGGAGACTTGGGATTCAGTTGAACAAGTCAATTGTTCTCCATGGTTAAGTCATTTCCAATGGAGCATGAACAATGGTTGAGCACCTACCCACTGAACATCTACTGAGCCAGCATGTGGCTAATTGGCCATATGCCCAGATTGTTAAGGCCCACTTTGGGTCAGTAACAGTCGTGGTGCTTGGGTGAATAAAACCTGCTCACCTCTCTGAGGTAAATTAACTCTTTCAGAGCACTAGGGCACCATTTAGCACACTGAAAAAAGTAATTTACATAATGGCCCCCTAGGGACATCCTGAATGCAGAGAGGAAGTGCAGCATTCAAAGCTCACACAGCAATCCTGCAAAGCCAATTAGAGGAGCAAGATAAATTAGATGGAAGTGTGCTCTGTCCAACTGAGATATAAAAACAGTTTATATGAGCAGGATGTAATTGCCTAAATGGGAATCTGGCTAGGAAAACGAGGCTTTGGAAAGAATAAAGCATGGCTAAGACCTCAGTCCTATACAAAAGCAGATTGCACACTTGTGCACTTGAAACATTATATTTCCAGATGTTAGTTTTCTTGTATTTTATCCACATTGTTATAACTATTATATCTAATGTTTAAATAATAATCTGGGAATCAGGAAACTTAACTTCAAACCACAGCACTACCACTAAGTGCTATGTGATTCTTCGGCAGGTTAGTTTTTCTCCATGGGCCTTAGTTTCCCCATTAGATGATGTCAGAGATTGTGTTGGGATCGGGATGTTTTTAGATGGAATTTAGTGAAAGGACCCAGGAATGTCCAAGTCCTACCCCACGCAACAGCCAGCTGGGACAGAGAGATATGAGCAGATTCTCACTTAGTTCACTGTTAGCTGGGCTCCTATCCCAAAGTCCAAGGAAAGCTCTGGTAAGCTGAGCTGGAGCACCTAGCCCAAGGGAGTTTTTTTTTCTCTTTACCTGAAACCCTGAAGCAGTCTTTTACAACATAACACTCTGATTGGCTACAGGAAGACTGAAGAAGACAGTGCAAATGATGATTTTGCTTTAAGAAAACAAGCTCTAGGTCAAGGCACTTCCTTGTGCTTTGAGAGGAACCAAATGCATAGTGGCCCTATTTCCCCATTCCCCATGAAATGGACTCTAACTCACTGGCTCCCCTCCAGAGGAAGAGTGAGGAAAGGGTGGAGGACTTCCTCAGGGAAGAGAGGAACTGAACAAAGAGTTTTCTTCTTCAGCCTACTCCCACTTTTACTCTTAACTATTGTTCCACTATACCCTGTGCAGGGAAGTCTGAGACCTTAAGTGTTGGCGGTGCAGGTGATTTACCAAGTCTTCTACTTTGCATCTCTAGAAAAAAAAATGTCCTGTTGATTGCTTGCTCTTCCTACCTAAAGAGTTCTTTGAGATCTTTAGAGAAAGCTTATTAAAGACAGCTATCTTGATAATTTAGAATAATAGCTCCTCTGACAATCAAGCAATAATAATGATATTAATCACACTCACTCATGCAGTGCTAATTATGTGTCAGGTGCCAGTCTAAATCCATGATATATCAGTGCATTTATTCTTCACAAGTCTAGGAAGTGTTTTAATTATAATTGGCATTTCTATTTTGCTAATATGAAAACTGAGGTACAGAGTGGCAAAGCAACTTTTTGCATGTGCAATGGTGGCAGAGCTAGGATTTGAGCCCAAGGTAGGGGCACTGGGAACCACTAGGTTATACTTCTGTTCAGTGTCGGTTTTACCCCTTTGACTGTACATTTCCATCACATAATCATCTAGAAAAAGCAGATTCAAAAATTGGAAATCCTACTTTTTTTTTATTAATTTAGGTGTTTCTAATCATATGTAAACTACTTATACACAAGTGAACAGTAATTATTAAAGTGCTCTAATTAATACATGAACATATTTATATTTGTTGTAGCTAATGTTTTAATTGCATAATAAAATTTCGCTAATACACTGCAGTAATTATAAAACATCAGAAAGTTTCATTTCATTTTATGCAAAAATGTAATCATGGAGGGCTAATGATGTTTGGGGCCTCTATGCTCATCACCTTTATATTCAGATAGGCAGAGATGTAACATGCAAATCTAACACTTAATGAAAATTAAGCATAATATGTATTACTGACCTATGCCATCATCTTGTTATTCATTAATTTGCAAAATTTAGCAACTTACAATGAGCACAACTGCTATTGTGCTAGTGAGTTAATATTTGTGAAAACCTATCCTTTAGCTGTCTAGCAGGGACTAGTGTTGGTAAAAAATTTCATTGATTATACCTCCTAAGGGAGAAATTCTGAGGCCCTTACATTAGTCAGTGGCAGCTTAGCACACAAAAGGGCAACAGTTTGAGTGTTCTAAATAATGCAGCAGGTAACTACCTCATCAGGGGTTTAAAATCCCCTAATGCTTATTTAAATTTTCCTTTATAAACATCCATCTAATAAAAACCTTTCATGTTTGCCACAATTAAATGCAAAGAGTTTGTGATTTAGGTTCTGAAACCAGAACCCAGTTCTCTTCACCCCCATAGTTTTAGAAATATTAAACATTGTTTCCACCTTCTCTGACTCAAAAGGATTACTGGGAACAGGAAAGAAACACAAGACCTCTGCTGCTTAAGTTCTCCATAATGGCTTTGGGACAATACTTGCAGGTTCCCTTCCCCCATGACTAGATTACATGCTATTTTGTCACTGAGGTCGAGTATGCATTTTTGGTGTAGAAATATGTATCCTCACAAGCAAAAGGCTCATTTTTGAACATGGTCTTTTTCTTATTTTCTATATAACTTTTTTTTGTCACTCCTGGGTCTTCATTTTTATTTTACTTTTTCCTTTTTTGTCTCACTTTTTTTCTCTTTGAAATCTTATTTTAGCCTTTCTCTTTCTGCCTTCATTTTTACAATTTGTCACTTCAGGGGAATACAACATGTGGGAGCGGGCAGCTGTTGAGAGGTCTGGGTGAGGAGGGGGTGGAACAGAAGGGTGTCACAGTGGACAGAGAGAGGGAGCAATATCCTCGCATTGCCACTGTCTTGAAGAAGCCGGGGTCTTCACCTTTTCTTCCCTCCCTGTTTCCTACCTGAAGACATTTCATAAATGCAACAATGTAAGTTCCCAGCACATAGTAGGTACAAAATAAATGCTTGCTCCATCATCATTTCGCTGCAGCCCTCTGA
This sequence comes from Spilogale gracilis, assembly GCA_004023965.1. NCBI lineage: Eukaryota > Metazoa > Chordata > Mammalia > Carnivora > Mephitidae > Spilogale > Spilogale gracilis. Next base: position 107,939 of record PITA01002004.1, read on the forward strand.
GGCAGCAAGTGGCTTATTTCTTTGGTTTGGATTTATATTCTAATGGTAGGGGTTAAATTCTCCCGGGTACCACTATTTCTGTGTTCACATTTCTCTTGTGGTGTTTTCTATTTGATTTCTATTTGGAAATCTTAAAGAGGGAGAGGGGAGGGTCAGAGAGAGAGGGAGAATCTTAAGTAGGCTCCATGTTCAGCTCGGAGCCCAGCGTGGAACCAAGAGTAGGCTTGATTCCATAACCCTAACATCATGACCTGAGCCCAAATCAGGAGTCTAATGCTTAACTGACTGAGCCACCCAGACGCCCCTCTAGTGGTGTTTTTAGAGAATCACAGCACACAGTTGATTTTGCAATGGCAGGAACTCTGTCCCAGTTTACTTGTAATCACAGGCTATTTGTCTTAAAAGGCAGACACTGTCACATGAACCTAGTATGATTATTATGCACAATAGAACCAAAAGAAGACATGGGTTAATGAACAGGCTGTGTTTCTCTTCCCTTATGTTATCACCATTTGTCCTGGTTTAACCTGCAGACACGATCTTCTTATGTATACTGCTATTTAGGACCTATGGGCTCTGCTTGAGAATTCCAGCTCCTCTGCCAACCACTAGTTCCCTTAGGTTTGCCCTCTTAGCCTGGGATACAGTGAAACAACTTGATAGGGCACCATGGGGGTCAGAACCTCTGCCTTACATTTCAGTTATCCTTGGTCACCCATCCCAAATGCAACCTCTGATTATTTCTCTACACTTCCCCGGCTCACACACATGCTCTGTGCTTACCCTACCAGCCTCACAAACTTGCCTGTGGCACCCCAAGGTATAACCACCCTTCATTCCTCAACTCACTCAAAGAATGCTGCCTCCAGCTCTCTGTTTGGCTCTTCCTGACATCCCTGCTCTCTTCAGTCAACCCAGAGTGGCAGCAGTTCCTTCTAAACCTTATACAGTGCAGTTCCTAGAGACTAAATGGTCTGTCCCAGCTCCCAATACTAATATGGCTATTTATGGAGCACAATCTATGTGCCAGGCACCTTATGTAGATAATATTTATTCCTCCTATCACCTCTGATTTATATATAAAAAAAATTTATATATAAAAATTTATATATAAAAAATCATTGAGTGCTTCTATATGGCAGATAATATTTTAAGAACTTTATTTGTTCTAGTTTGAGTTTCTCCAGAAGCCAATCCTGAAAAAAAGATTTAAATAAAAATTGCTATTTAGGGAGTTGATTCTATGGGGAGTGGGCAAAGAGGCACAAGAAAGGGAAAATACCCAGTAAAGCATATGTTATCAAACAAGTTACTGCTTTTGGTAAAATCTGGGTAAAACGGGAAATCCAAGAGTCAGTGTCCAAGGCCATCCTCAGGGTTATCTTACTCAGGAGTTAAAGCACCTAGTTAGAGTCACATTAATGGATTTTCAGATAGTGATGAGATCTGGCTGGAATTGGAGACCGTTCACTTGTAATAACACCAGTCTATTCACTCCTCTGTGACTGCCCCGTATGATCCCCACCTCAAACCTCAATACTTTCAGTCTTCAAACTTGTCTACCCTCAAGTCTCTTCTTCCTTCCTTGTTCCTCCAGAGTGGTTGCTGTGCCTCTTCCTTTCCTGGGCATCATCTGCTGGCTCAGAGACAGCCATCATCATCTTCTCTTTTGCTTCTTTCTTCAACTTCTTTGTCATGTTTTCATTTTATTTCATTATTATCCCAAAATACGAACTTGTTCAAACATCTCTTTTCTTTTTTAAAATTATTTTATTTTTTCTGTGTTCCAAGATTCATTGTTTATGCCCCACACCCAGTATCCACGCAATATGTGCCCTCAGTACCCACCACCAGGGTCTCCCATCCTCCCCCCTCCAAGACCCTCAGTTTGTTTCTGAGTCCAAAGTTTTCATGTTCCATTTTCCTCCTCGAATTATCCTACTTCCCATTTCCTTTCCTTCTCCTACTGTCTTCTATGTTACCCCTTATGCACCACAAGTAAGTGAAACCATGTGATACTTGACTTTCTCTACTTGGCTTATTTCACTCAGCATAATCTCTTCCAGTCCAGTCCAAGTTGCTACAAAAGTTGGATATTCATCCTTTCTGATAGAGGTGTAATATTCCATTGTATATATGTACCACATCTTCTTTATCCATTCATCTGTTGAAGGGCACCTTGGCTCTTTCCACAGTTTGGCAATTGTGGCCATTGCTGCAATAAACATTGGGGTAATATGGCCCTTCTTTTCACTACATCTGTATCTTTGGGTTAAATACCCAGTAGTGCAATTGCAGGGTCATAGGGTAGCTCTATTTTTAATTTTTTAAGGAATCTCCACGCTGTTTTCCAAAGCGGCTGCACCAACTTACATTCCCACCAACAGTGTAAGAGGGTTCCCCTTTCTCCGTAGCCTCTCCAACACTTGTTTCCTGACTTGTTAATTTTGGCCATTCTGACTGGTGTAAGGTGGTATCTCAGTATGGTTTTGATTTGAATTTCCCTGATAGCTAGTGATGATGAACATTTTTTTTCATGTGTCTGTTAGCCATTTGTATGTCTTCTATGGAGAAGTGCCTCTTTGTGTCTCCTGCCCATTTTTTGATGTGTTCATCTTCTTTTTGAGAAGTTTGAGTAGTTCTTTATAGATCTTGGATATCAGCCCTTTGTCTGTAGTGTCATTTGCAAATATCCTCTCCCATTCTGTGGGTTGCCTCTTTGTTTTGTTGACTGTTTCCTTTGCTGTGCAGAAGCTTTTTATTTTGATGAAGTCCCAGAAGTTCATTTTCACTTTTGTCTCCTTTGCCTTTGGAGATCTGTCTTGAAAAAGGTTGCTGTGACCAATGTCAAAGAGGTTATTGTCTATGTTCTCCTCTAGGATTTTGATGGATTCCTGCCTCACATTGAGGTCTTTCATCCATAGCGAGTGTGTCTTTGTGTGTCATGTAAAAGAATGGTCTAGTTTCATTCTGCTATATGTAGCTGTTCAATTTTCCCAGCACCATTTATTGAAGAGATTGTCTTTTTTCCACTGGATATTTTTTCCTGCTTTGTTGAGGATGATTTGACCATAGGTTTGTGGGTCCATATCTGGACTCTCTACTCTGTTCCATTGGTCTATTTCTCTGTTTTTGTGCCAGTACCATGCTGTCTTTGTAATCACAGCTTTGTAATAAAGCCTGAAATCAGGTAATGTGATGCCCCCAGCTTTGTTTTTCTTCTTCTTCTTCTTCTTCTTCTTCTTCTTCTTCTTCTTCTTCTTTTTTTTTTTTTAAGATTTTATTTATTTGACAGAGAGAAACACAGCCAGAGAGGGAACACAAGCTGGGGGAGTGAGAGAGGGAGAAGCAGGCTTCCCGCTGAGCAGGGAGCCCGATGTGGGGCTCGATCCCGGGTCTCCGGATCATGACCTGAGCCGAACGCAGTCACTTAACCAACTGAGCCACCCAGGCGCCGCCTGTTTTTCTTTTTCAACAATTCCTTAGCAATTAGGGCCTTTCTTGGTTTCATATAATTTTAGGATTGTTTGTTCCAAAGCTTTGAAAAATGTTGGTGGAATTTTGATTGGAATGGCATTAAAAGTATAGATTTCTCTGGGCAGTATAGACATTTTAACAATGTTCATTCTTCTGATCCATGAGCATGGAATGCTCTTCCATCTTTTTGTGTCTTCTTCAATTTCTTTCATGAGTGTTCTGTAGTCCTCGAGTACAGATCCTTAACTTCCTTGGTTAGGTATCTTATGGTTTTTGGTGCTATAGTAAACAGAATCGATACTCTGATTTCCCTTTCTATATTTTCATTGTTTGTGTGTATAAGAACGCAACTGATTTCTGTGCATTGATTTTGTATCCTGCCACATTTTTTCTTTTCACATTTATTTCATTATCATCCCCAAATACGAACTTGTTCAAACCTCTCTTTTCTTAAAAATAAAAATACTCCTTTTATTTATTTGTTTGCTCATTTATTTTTGAGACAGACAGAGCAAGCAGGGACAGGGAGGAGCAGAGGGAGGGAGAGAATCCCAAGCAGGCTCCATACCCAGTGCTGAGCTCAAGATAGGATTTGATCTCCTGACCCTGAGATCATGACCTGAACCAAAATCAAGAGTCCAACGCTAAACTTACTGAGCCACCCAGGTGTCCCCAAAATAAAAACATTCCTGATCCTACCTCCTTCTTTAACAGCTACCCCCATCCCAACCCCTGTCTTTTCTGGTTATACCTACAGTATCACTTTGTCCTCTCCTTTTCCTTCTCCAGTCCATAGCTATCAAGTCTCCCTGACCCATCCTCCCTTGAAAGTTCTTCTTTATAACAAAGGTCTTTTTTCAATCTTTTTTTTTTTTTTAAGATTTAATTTATTTATTTGACACAGAGAGAGATCACAAGTAGGCAGAAAGGCAGGCAGAGAGGGTGGAGGAAACAGGCTCTCTGGTGAGCAGAGAGCCTGATGTGGGCCTCGATCTCAGGACCCTGAGATCATGACCCAAGCTGAAGGCAGAGGCCTCAAACCACTGAGCTACTCAAGCGCCCAGCTTTTTTCAATCTTTGTGCTAATTTATTTTTCTGTAGACTTTGAATATCTTAAATGTCTTTGACTTTCTTGAAATTCTTTCTCCTTGTCTTCTTTAAAGTATCTTCTTTTTTCCTGGGCTTTTCTGGATGTCTTTTTAAAGTTAGCTCTACAGATTTGCACTCCTTTAATAATACTAACATATATATTTTCTCCTAATATTCTTGCCTTGAACTGTTTCGCTTCTCTACATATTTCTCCTAGATATCTTCCACATCTGTAAATTCAATGATCTTCTTTATTCCAGTGACTTCAAAATCTATATTCCATCCCAAATCTCTCTGATAAGCTCCAGATCTATATTAAACACAAGGTAATTACCACCTTCCCCTAAACCTCCTTTTCCTTCTTTTTTTTTTTTTTGTTTTTTTTGTTTTTTGTTTTTTTTTTGGTTAGGGTCAATATTATCTCTCATGTTACCTTTAAAAAATGAATAAACTGCAAACTGGATCTTTTTTTCTTTTTCTAGTCAACTTTATCTCTTTTTTTAAAAAGTTATTTATTTTATTTTATCTTTTCAGTGTTCTAAGATTCATTGTTTATGCACACACCCAGTGTGAATCTTTTTCTTTAAAAATCAGTTTCAGAGGTAGAATTTAGTGATTCATCAGTTGTATATAACACCCAGTGCTCATTACAAGTGCCCTCCTTAATGTCTATTGTCTAGTACCCCATTCCCCTACCCACCTCCCCTCCAGGAACCCACAGTTTGTTTCCTAGAGTTTAGTGGCTTTTATGATTTACCTCCCTCTCAATTTTCATCTCATTTTATTTTTCCTTCCCTTTCCCTATGTTCATCTGTTTTGTCTCTTAAATTCTGCATATGAGTGAAATCCTGTAGTATTTGTGTTTCTCTGACTGACTTATTTCGCTCAGCATAATACCATCCATGTCACTAAAAATGGCAAGATTTCATTCTTTCTGATGGCTGGGTAATATTCCATTGTATATATACACCACATCTTTATCCATTCATCTGTCCTTGGACATCTGGGCTCTTTCTATACTTTGGTTATTTTGGACACTGCTGCTATAAACACAATGGTGAATGTGCTCCTTCAAATCACTATGTTTTTATCCCTTGGATAAATACCTAGTGCAATTGCTGGGTCATAGAGTACCTCTATTTTCTGTGCTATTTTCAACTTTTTAGGAACCTCCAAACTGTTTTCCAGAGTGGATGCACCAGCTTGCATTCCTACCAATAGTGAAGAGGGTTCTTCTTTCTCTGCATCCTCACCAACAATCTGTTGTTTCCTGACTTGTTAATTTTAGCCATTTTGACTGGTGTGAGTGATATCTCATTGTGGTTTTGATTTGTACTTCTCTGATGTGGAGGGATGTTGAGCATTTTTTCATGTGTCTGTTGGCCATTTGCATATCTTCTATGGAGACATGTCTGTTCACATCTTTGACCCACTTCTTAATTGGATTATTTGTTTTGGGGTGTTGAGTTTGATAAGTTCTTTATAGATTTTGGATACTAGCCCTTTATCTGATAAGACATTTGGAAATATCTTCTCCCATTCTGTCAGTTATCATTTTAGTTTTGTTGAGTTTCCTTTGTTGTGCAAAAGCTTTTTGTCTCGATGAAGTCCCAATAATGCATTTTTGCTTTTGTTTCTCTTGCCTTTGGAGATGTGTCTAGCAAAAAGTTGCTGTGGTCAAAGATGTTTCTACCTGTGTTCTTTTCTAGGTTTTGATGGATTCCTATCTCACATTTAGGTCTTTCATCCATTTTGAGTTTATTTTTTTATATGGTGTAAGAAAATGTTCCAGTTTCATTTTTCTGCATGTAGCTTTCCAATTTTCCCAACACCATTTGTTGACAAGAGTGTCTTTTTCCCATTGGATATTCTTTCCTCTTTGTTGAAGATTAGTTGACCATACACTTAGGGGTCCATTTCTGGGTTCTCTATTCCATTCCATTGGTCTGTGTATCTTTTTTTTTTAAAATATTTTATTTATTTGTTTGACAGAAAGATAGAGAGCACAAGTAGGGAGAGTGGCAGGCAAAGGCAGAGGGGACAAGCAGTCTCCATGCTGAGCAGGGAGCCTAATGTGGGGCTCAATTAAGGACTCTAAGATCATGATCTGAGCGGAAGGCAGCGGCTTAACTGACTAAGCCACCCAGACACCTCTGTTTGTTTGTTTTTATGTTAGACCATACTGTCTTGATGATTGCAGCTTTGTAATACAGCTTGAAGTCTGGAATTGTGATGCCACCAGCTTTGGTTTTCTTTTTAAATACAGTTTTGGCTATTTGGAGTCTTTTCTGGTTCTATACAAGTTTTAGGATCATTTGTTTCAGCTCTATGAAAAATGCTGATCATATTTTGATAGGAATTGCAATGAATGAGTAGATTGCTTTGGGTAGCATAGTCATTTTAACAATATTTATTCTTTCAACCCATGAGCATAGAATGTTTTTCCATTTCTTTGTGTCTTCCTCAATTTCTTTCATAAGTGTTCTATAGTTTCCAGAGTACAGATCCTTTACTTCTGTGGTTAGGTTTATTTTTAGGTATCTTATAGTTTTTGGTACAATTATAAACCAGATGGATTCCTTGTTTTTCTTCTGCCTCATTCTTAGTGTATAGAAATACAACTGACTTGGGGTGCCTGGGTGGCTCAGTCATTGGGTGTCTGCCTTCGGCTCAGGTCATGATCCCAGAGTCCTGGGAAGTCTGCTTCTCCCTCTTACACTCCCCCTGCTTGTGCTCCCTCTCTAGCTGTGTTTCTCTCTGTCAAATAAATAAATAAATAATATATATATAACAAAGAAAAGAAATGCAACTGACTTCTGTGGATTGATTTTATATCCTGCAACTTTGCTGAATTCCTCTATCAGTTCTAGCAATTTTTGGGTGGGGTCTTTTGAGTTTTCTACATAGAGTATCATGTCATCTCCGAAGAGTGAGTGTCAAACTGGATTTTGCACTTTTGTCTTCTCTTTCATTCATTTTCCACATAGAATTTGTCTTGAGTTGAATTTGAGTCCACCATTTCAGCATCTGTCAAATCTCTGTTCTCCTGTGAGTGATTTAGCTCATGTCCTCATCTTTACTTGAACAGCCTTGTATAAGTACTCCTCTGACTCTATTTATTTTTACCCATCTCAATTCTTCCACACTTCACTTCCAAAAAACAAATATGACTATGTCACTGCCTGGCTAGAAAGCCTTCTCTAGCTCCTCAGGACCCTCAGAATTAGTCCTGGGTTCTTTGGCAAAGCCCGTGAGTTCTTTGTGGTACAACATCTTTGTACCCACTCACAGACCCATGCTTTTGTGCAAATCACATTTTTCACCTGGGATACCCCCAGGCTCATTGCTCCTTGTTCCCAAACAGGGACACTGTTCTACTAGTGCTTACCTGAAAAATAACTAAACATGCATTCGTCTAGCTCAGTTCAGCTTAAGCTTTGAGAGATCTCTTTAGTCTGCCAGATCTGCTCTGGATGCCCTCTTAGGTGATTCCATAATACCAAGTTATCTCTAATAGTAAACTTGAGTTTGTTAAATAAAAGATCCACATTGTATACAATTTTGTATTTCAAGCACCTAACACAGTGCTGGCATAAAGCAGGTGCTTGGTACCTAAGTGGGGAATACAGACCTTATAGAATTCTTGCCTTCACACAAACACTCAATCCATCTTTTAAGAAAAACATTTAATGGCAGCAATTCTTATATAATATTTTCTCCCCTCTTAGAACTCCTATTTGGCTGGAGTTTCTCATTCTATCTTCCATATTTTAAAAATATTTTTGTTAGAAAGTTAAACAAAATTAGAAGAATGAAATTTTTATTTTTTAAAACATACTTACAAGATGGATGATTATAAAGATGTATCTTTAGAGGCAACTAAACATCAATTTAATGTAAGTGTGAAACGTCTACTAGCTGCCATCATGATGACTAAACATTTTGAATAGCTATTTTCCTAAGTAATTTTTTAAAATGTATACTTCATTTATGTGTCAGGAAAATGCACCATTTCATTTGATTAGTGTAAATCAAATTGCTACAAACTGCTCTCTGAACCAACACCACACTGCTTCAGATGTGCATTAAGTAGTAAATCAACTTTATTGAAAATGCTGGGTCTCATCTTTTCAGAGCAAATGTTGCGTACTTTTTTCAGAGATGCAATAATTCTTTTACATTTCTGGATTCTCTATTAAATCGCTCCTATTTAGTAAATTATTACTGCTCTAAGTAGCCCAAAGTAATGAAAGTATTAAAAAGTGTCCAAAAGTTACATCCGTGTGGTATTCCTGAGCTTTTAGCTGAATGCATTTAGCTTTCTCTCCTTATCCTTTCAGGGATTTCTCTATACCTTTGGCAAATTTTGACAAAGATTTGCCAGCATCCATTGACTGGGCATAATATTTTATGACCTGCTTCTAAGGAGCTTTTGGACTAAAAGACCTTCTATAATTAGAGCACAGCGAGGTGCTCAGCGGAAGAATGCCAGGCTGCCTACAAGCGATGAAAGCTATTGTGTGTGGCCAACATCACACTTAGGTGTATCTCTTAAATTAATTCATCTTCTCTGGCTTTTCTCATTTTGATAGAAAATTTATCAGCAGCCTAAAAGAGTAAGACTGGTTCAGTTTCATATTTCAATGTGTTGCATTCAAAAGCTGTGAAGTGTGATTTTAAGTATTGCTCACAAAACAGTATCTATAATGTTATAAAAAAAAAGTTTTGTCAGGTAAAAGAAGGTGCATTTTGGATATGAAATGGTTCCTTGCCAGGCAGCATGAACTATGTGATAGTGAAGCCTTCCTCTTAAATTAAAGCAATTTAACCTGGCCTTTTCAACATAAGATGATTACTTACTTCTATTTTACTGAAAATGCACATGCATTGAATCTGCTCAAATATGGCAGCTAGTGTTTTCTAATCTCTGGTCAGACACATATTAAGTTAACACATTTTAACTGCCTTGTAGGATGACATTTTAGCCCACATGGTTTTAGAAATAGTCCCTGCTATATGCTTCATAAGTTGCAACTGCGGATTGAATGTTCCTTTGATAGCATGACCATAAATATTTCCACAAATGAGTGATCTGTTCCTATTACATCTGCTAATGCTATCTTACGGCAGAGCACAACAAATAGTTCAGACATCACATCACTGCACACGAGAACTGTTAAGGGGCACTCTGGTGGGGTGTAGCACATCACCAAGAATTGCATCACTGATTGTCTCTGAGGAACTAACCTGTCTTTCCAGAGACATGTTTCTTGACAGCCTGTCACAAGTAGAGCTGTGGATGTTCAGGGAACAAAGAGTAACGCCAATACTGTATATGTTAAAAAGTCGCAAACTTTAATCCCGACAGTGAAGGGGAGCAGAGTTTGCAACCCCCAAATTTGCCTCTCTGGCATGTATTTTATGCTCGTTATCTTTTTCAAGGAAACAGCAGACATTAAAAAAAGAAAAAGAAGAAAAGAAAAAGCTCTAAAAACTGAGCAGAAGTTATGCTTTTGTGACAGATATTTATATTAATAAGGGAAATCTCCATTTGTAAGGATGTTCCCCTCCCTGTACCAGGAAAAGGGGGAGGATGACTCAATCTCTAGAAACTCTCATCAGTGGAGAAGGCAACAATTTAAATCTGTGAAACCTTACCCTTGCTTGCTTTTTTTTTCCAGCAAGCTTCCATAATGGACTCCCCATCCCCGATAAACTTTGCCTTTAGCTGAAGATGGTATTTAAGGTGATGGCTTCAGCCTTTATAGAGACTTACCCAGTTTTCCTGGGTCTCTCTCATGTATACAAGAGATAGACATGTTATCAAACTTCTGTTTGTTTTTCTCCTGTTGATCTTGTATCGATTTAATTACTATTACCAGCCAAGGAACATAAAAGGAAAGAAGAGAAAACTTTTCTGCCCCTTTTGGTGACACAGACAGGACCTTTCCAACTAGACACTGCTTACTCCAGAGCCATGGCAGCTGAGAAATCTTGGGACGTCTGACAAAAAGCCAGCAGAAGGTAAGAATTCTTACCCTATCAGTCCTGGATCTCTGCCTGCAGAGTCTAATGGAAGCAAAAGAGATTAGTCTTTTTCTTCCTCTAAATTTAGGTTAGCAGGAAAAGATGTTTAGGTGAACTAGTTTATTGGGTATAGTGGCTTTGGAAAAAAATCTGTTATGAGTATTTTTGTTTCCTATTGATCCCTTCCCTCCCAGAGACAGTCATTGTTTTCTTTTTGTCTCTTTCATCTTGTTTATGTCTCAAGAATTTGGTTTTGTGACCAGTGAGAATATTCTCCTTAATCTCTGTCAGCGGGAGGATGCATGTATGGGTATGTTTCTGATGGACATCTAAATAGGCTATGAATCTAATAAGCAGTGTTCTCTTTGTTCAGCTATGCCAGCTCTCAGGGGAATTTGTCATAGGGGTCTTGGTCTATATGGAGCCTTGTTAGTGCTAGAGAAGTACCAGTCTAATAGTACCCATTCAGTGTCATAGATTGTCACTGACATAGAATGTCAGCTCATTCAGTGTCATCGATTAATATGTCTGTAACTGGAAGCATCTCATATTCTCATGGGAAATCAGAGATACTATTTACATTGTACAAGTCTTACTGCCTATGAAAGGAAGACCTTTGCTTTCTTAGGCTGATACTGAGAGTGAAATTTCTAGATCTTGTGAGACCTGCAACTTTGCATTCTCCTTTGGAGATGCCTCTTGCATCCTTGGTTAAGCCATAAAAAGGTTTATTGGTTTGACTTGGTATTGAGATTAAAATAAGATTCAACTTTTGAACGGCCAGATGATGGATCCTTTGAATTGGACAAATTTTGATATTTGAAGTTTTTCCATCCTTCCTTCCCCTCTCCCTCCCTCCCTTCTTCCCTTCCTCCCTCCCTTCCTTTCTCCTTCCCTTCTTCTCCTCCTTTCTTCTCCTCCACCTCTCTCTCCTTCTTTTTCCTCCTCCTTCTTTAGAGCCCTCATCTTAAATAACTATAGAGAGACCAAATAAAAAAAAAATAGACACACGGGAGCCTGGGTGTCTCTTTATTTTGAGTGTTCGACTCTTGATTTTGGCTCAGATCATGATCTCAGGGTCATGGGACCAAACCCCCTGTCAAGCCCTGCATTAGGCTCTGCACTCAGCATGGAGTCTGCTTAAATAAATAAATAAATAAATAAATAAATAAATAAATAAAATCTTTTTAAAAAAAGTGGACACAAAGAAGTGTAATGGCTATAGTTTTAGGGACTCTCTTGATGAGAAAAATGAATAGAAATTAGACTAAGACAAAAATCATTGTCTACATCCAATGTAAATTCCCCTCCCCAATCTACCCCATCGGCCTGTTTTAGCTTCCTCTTTTCTATAATATTTACAGGAGCACTCAGCCTAATCTCTAGGCAGAAAGCATATATACACAAAGTTACACATGTAAATGTTGAAAGCCAGGGAGTCCATTTAGCAGAAATACCTGAGATGTGGGGTAGGGCTTGCTTTGCTGCCCCGACAATACCTCCTATACCTCAGGGCTCTATAATCAGGCTCTGCCAGTTTTAGGCTTTACTGTGCAATGTACTTTGAGGATGTATATTAGAGTTCTATCACAAATAATTCACGTTCCCTGGACAGCAGCAGATCTTTTTTTTTAATTAACTTATATTTATTTATTTTTAAAGATTTTATTTATTTATTTGACAGAGAGACAGAGAGAGAGAGAGAGAGAGAGAGAGAGAGAGAGAGAGATCATAAGTAGGCAGAGAGGCAGGCAGAGAGAGAGGAGGAAGCAGACTCCCCGCTGAACAGAGAGCCCAATGTGGGACTCGATCCCAGGACCCTGAGATCATGACCTGAGCTGAAGGCAGGGGCTTAACCCTCTGAGCCACTCAGGTGCCCCTATTTATTTATTTTTACAATTTTATTTTATTTATTTGACAGAGAGAGGGAGGGAGAGGGAGATCCCTGCTGAGCAGGACCCTTCCTCCCCAATGTGGGACTAGATCCCAGGACCCTAGGATCATGACCTGAGCCGAAGGCAGATGCTTAAAATGACAGCTTTTATTTATTTATTTGAGAAAGAACATGAGAGAGAAAGAGAGCATGAGTTGGAGGTGGGTGGGTAGGGGCAGAGGGAGAGGGAGAAGCAGGTTCCCCACTAAGCAGGGAGCCCAATGAGGGGCTTGATCTCAGGACCCTGGGATCATGACCTGAGCTGAAAGCAGATACTTAACCAACTGAACAATGAAGGCAACCTGCAGCAGATCTTTCAAATGATAAAACTCTTTTCTCTTTCAGAGGTTCCTACTAAATGTAGAGATAAATTAGAAAGATTAGTGGCCACTGACAATCCCCTCACACAAGGAAGAGATGACCAAAATTGTTCCTAGGCTTTCCTATACATTATCAGCTGAAGACATGTTCAGGGGCTGATTCTTAGAAGCTAAGTTTGAACTGTACATGCAGGAAGAAGGCTTTTGTTAAAATACTTTACACAAACTTTGCAAAGACACAAATCTTTTGATCCCTATTTTAGACAGACATTGCCCCGCTATAAAGAAGCAAGTGTATTTGGAAAGGCAGGTTGTTCCTTGATAGTGAGGATGCAATCCAGTTATTCAGTGAATTGGACATAACTGTCTTTGTCTTAGAAATCTCTACAAAACCAGAAATGTGGCTCTAGAAGCCACCCAAATCCCACCTATCCTTAGCAATCTCCAAACCTCCACTATTGATCTCAAAATGCTTCTAGATACTGAAAAAGATCAGGACATTGGAAACAGAATTGTCTTGCACTTAAGGAAAGAATAAGTAAACAAACAAATAAATAAATAATGAATAAATAGATAGATAGATAGATAGATAGATAGATAGATAGTAATTATCCTAGACCTCTAAGAATAGTCAAATATGGTCTCTAAACTCCATGTTGGAGAAAAGTTGCATGGCTTTTGCGATATAGATTATCTCTGTCTTCTCTAGGACCTAAGAACCATTCTTTGAAATGTAAACTTTAGAAGGAGATATTTCTCATCAAAAGAAAAAAAAAAGTATGAGGAGCAGGAAGTATTTGGAAGTTGGACTAATAAAAAATCTTAAGTGTCTTCTCCACAAAAATTAGTAAAAAAAAACTATCTGGGCAGGTGAACTTAACTTATGCCAACTGCCAAAACAAAATTTGTATCCAATTATTCTTTATAAACCAGGGAGTTTTATGTTGTACCTAATGACTCAAATTTTAAGGCAATGGCTATGAAGTCACTGTGTCTCCTTTTATGTTTATGTATGTTTATATTTGTATATTGTAGATAAAGTATTTTTCTACTTCTAGATGGTATTGCCAAAATTAATTTGTAAAGAACTTCATTTACATGGTTTTAAATTAAGTGCTTATAAATTAAGTATTCCTAAAATTCTCAGAAATATAATAAAAACTAACCCAAATGCTTTGTGGGTCACATGATCTGGAAAAATAGTATTAAAGCTAGTTTAAGATCATTGGTTTAGTTAAAATAGACATATCTTTAGAGTTATCAAGATTGAATATAACACAGACATAGAACTTTTATCTTGCCTAGGTATATTAGTCAAATAAGTTCATTTTTTATATCTCTGTTATAGAAAATTGTCAGGAAGAAAAATAGCCAGGGATGATGGCTGATTTTGCTAATGGGTCATGAAATTCTTGTGGGTAGTCTAAACATAACTGTTGGTGGAATTGACTTAGAGAGATAAAGGTGGGATAAGAGTTTTTAGGTGAACTTGTTAGGTATAATTACATTTTATGGTATGTGTACTTAAAAATAGTTTCCAGAGCTCCTGGGTGGCTCAGTGGGTTAAAGCCTCTGCTTTTGGCTCAGGTCATGATCTCAGGGTCCTGGGATCGAGGCTTGCATTGGGCTGTCTGCTTAGTGGGGAGCCTGCTTCCTCCTCTCTCTCTCTGCCTGCCTCTCTGCATACTTGGGATCTCTCTCTCTGTGTCAAATAAATAAATAAAATCTTTAAAAAAATATAGTTTCCAAAATCTTTTTGGTAACTTAACACTTTAGAGTTTTGCTCAACGAAGTTAGATGATGATAATTCATTCAATATCTATATCATTTCCAAATACAAACACATAGTAAAACAGTAATTACTGAATATTGGCTTATCTACTTCTGGCTTTTGAACTACAGAGGAACTAAAGATAAATTTGAGTCTGTTAGTAACATGTCTTGTGCTTTATTGAAAGATTGTACTACAAAGTAGCACATGCTTCTAGAAATTATAAAATGTATTCATAAATTTGCCGATCTAAGGAATGTGTACCAGAATGTTCACAGTAACTTAATTTCTAGTTTTCACTAGAAATTAAAATTTCTAAGGGCTAAGAATTTTAGTTAATATTTGTAACTAGAACTACTAGAAATGATAATGGAAATATCTCCATATGCAAGAGAAGTAGGATATATGTTTTTAGTAAAAGAAAGTATAAGGGATGGAAATGCATTTTTGTTGGAGGAAAAAAAAAAAAGGAAATTTGTCCCAAAGTAAAACTGGTTATTTCACAAAGAAAGGAAAAACATATGATAAAATCTTAAGGTTGTGGAAGATTTGTGGAAAGGAATTTTTAAATTTCTAAAAAGATTTTATTTATTTATTTACTTATTTATGTATTTATTTTTATTTATGAGAGAAAGAGAGAGAGAGAGAGAGCGCTGAGCTGGGTGAGGGGCCAAGGAGAAGCAGACTCCATGCTGAGCAGGGAGCCTGATGTGGGGCTCAATCCCAGGACCCTGGGATCATAACCTAACGCTTAACTGACTGAGCTACCCTGGTGCCCAGAGCAATCATTAGAAGAGAATTTTATTCATACTTGGGACTGGATACTACTGAAATGAATTTAATTGAGTAAATAAATTTTAATATCAAAAGTAAGCTGGTGCAAAATTAGAATTTTGTTTTCTTTCTGTTAAAAAGATAATTTATTTTGAACTATTAGCCTGTTCTTGATAAGAGACTGTAAAAGCATTTTTCTTTACCTCTTAAAATAATCTGCCTAGAAAGCCAAGATTTTATACTTTATCAGAATAATTCTTTGTGCTTCATTTTGTCTCTACTATCACATCTTTGATTACTTAAGTAAACCTAGTCCTCTCACTATTAAAAGGACTAAGTTTTGTTCAGAACTATGTAACCTTCTATATTTGCCCATGAAATCTTTGTCACTTTGGTTAAATAGATAAGTATTGTTTCACAGTGACCTATGATCCTATTTAGTCATGAGAACAAAGGCTTTTGATATTTTTGACAAACTTTCCCAAATCAAATTCTCCATGAAGTCTTTTTGATCTGGAAGAAATTTTGGGGTAGTCCAAAAGGTCCCTGGAATATATTGAAATATTTGTTAAACTAATTAGGCTTATTTGGTATGTTACGTTCTTTAGAAGCATTGTCACAAGTGATGGCAAACCTTCTTAAATTATTTCTAATAATAATGAATACATTATTAATAACATTAATATGCTTTAATGTAACTGTTATTAATATAAATATTCTAGAAATTGTATGAAAGTCCTAAAATTCTAATATATCCTGGTATAATATTATCACTTGTAATTCTAATTATCTTGAAGTGTTTTGTGTCACAGAAATAACCAGATTTTCTTGTCAACTACATTGTAATGAAGTCTCAACAGTTTTTTTTTTTTTAAGATTTACTTATTTATTTATTTGAGAGAAAGAACAAAAAGGAGAGTACGTGCACACATGAATGTTAGTGGGGAGAGGAGCAGAGGGGAGAGAATCAGCCCCTCCCAGCAGACTCCCTCTGAACTCAGAGTTTGGAGCTCCATCCCATTACCCATAGATTACTACTGGAGCCCAAAACAGTTCTGGATGCTCAACTGGCTGAGCCACCCAGGTGTTCCCTCTCATTTTAACGATGGCCATTTTAAACTTTTTGTCACTTATATAGAGTTATTGCTTTACTTTGATGCTTTTGCAAAATTGTTTGCCAAACTGCTTCATCTTCAAGGAGACTCCTGGAAAGTACTCTAGAATACAGGTTTCTGATAACTTTAGGATCATAAAACTGAACTGGGAAAAGTCCAGAACTAATGGAAAAACTAGATTCAAGCAGTACAAAATTAGTAACAAGGACTGAATGAATTGATGAGGATGATTATAATTTTTGACTTTTTTTGTTTTAAAGATTTTTATTCATTTGAGAGAGAGAGAGCGTGCTAGCGAGAGACAGCATGAGCAGCAGGAGGGTAGAGGGGGAAGTAAGCTCCCCACTGAGCAGGGAGCCAGATGTGGGGCTCCATCCTGGGACTCCTGGATCATGACCTGAGCTGAAGGCAGCTGCTTAACCGACTGAGACAGGCAGGTGCCCTTATTTTGGCAATTTTCTTCCATCTTTTGACTTGGAATCACTGCCCATTTTCCTGAAGCCCTGAAAACTGAAGCTAGATGATTTGATATAAACTTCAAAGAAGGCACCATACTAGTCATGTTTAGACAATCTTCTCTCTGCCTGTTACTGTTTGGGTCACTCAAAAGAGTTTACTGGTACATCCAATGACATCACTAGACACATTCAAACTGCAAACCAGCACAGTGCCTCAGATTGCCCCTGCCTGCTCTCACCCAGCCTGAAGATGCTTCCAGACCGACATCTAGAAATCTCGACTGTTAGCTCTCAGGACTCAGACACTGAATTTGTAATTTGCTCTGACCTTTAACCTTTGGTTTTCTTTATTTCCATAGAATGCTTCTTATTAAGTACCTGACTACTTGCTTATAGAATATAGGCCTAACTGGGATTCTGATTACCTGCCTCCTGAAATGAAATACAACTCTCTAACTGAACTTACCTATTCTCAAGACCAAGCCTGGTTCAACAAGCTATATACAGAACAATATATCAACTTAGCTTCTAGACTGTGAAACTTATTTGAAGTTTCAAAGGTAGGTCTCAAGGGGATTTTGCCACCCCCAAATATGCCTCATTGGCATATTGATTATTTTAAGTTGGTTATTTTTTTTAAAGCAACAGAAGTAAAAGAAGTTCTAAAAACTGAGTAGAAGTTAACCTTTTGTAAGAGATTTACATCTTTAAGGGAAATCTCCATTTATAAGGGTGTCTTCTTCACTGTACCAGGAAGAGAGGGATAACTCAATCTATAAAAATTATTTTTATTACATTTTTTATTTTAATGCTACTATAATTAATAGTGTTATATTACTATCAGATGTACAGGATAGTTCTAAACTTATCAGTGGAGAAGGCAATGATTTGTATCTGCACAACTTTACCTTTGTCTGCTGAGTTTTTCCCGTTAACCTCCCATAATAGAGCCCCCATCCCCAACATCTGCTTTTATCTTTAGCTGAAGGTGGTATTTAATATGATGGCTTTAGCTCAAGATTTGAAATGCTCAACATTTCAGGGACTTACTCAGTCTTCCTGGGTCTCTGCCATATATATACAGGGAGTACATATGGTATTAAACTTCTGTTTGTTTTACTCCTCTTGTTCTATCTTACACAAATTTAATTATTAAACCAGCCAAAGAACCTAGAAGGGAGGAAAGAAAAAACTTTTCTTCCCCTACAACATCTGGCAAAATGTAAGCATCTTTCTAAGGTCAACAAAACTTTGAAAAAAAACTCACAGGAGATGGGCACTCTGAAAACTGGAAAAAAAAATACTGCATATAACCAAAATTATCATCTACAATAAATCTAGAAAAAAATGTTTAAAAATAATGGTTTTTTAAAAGAAATTTATTTATTTATTTATTTATTTATTTATTTATTTATTTATTTGAGAGAGAGCACAAGCAGATGGGAGACAGAGAGAGGGAGGAGCAGACTCTCCACTGAGAAGGGAGCCCACATAGGGCTCCATTCCAGGACCCTGAGATCATGACCTGATCTAAAGGGAGACCTTAACTGCCTGAGCCACCCAGGCATGCCTAAAATGTTTTTTTCTTGTAAATTTATTTTATTTCTGAAATCTAAGCAGGTGTTACTAGTATTACAGTGATAATTTCACTTTTTTTTTTGGTGAAAAATTTATCAGAACCTGTTATACCTTTTCTCAGTTCAATGATATTATTTTTATTTGTGTAACAAGGGTAAGGTAAATTACTTTCCACCTTGATAGCAATTTGAGATGTTTGTTCTTCATGAGTGGTTAAAAATGACTAACCTTTTAAGATCTGTTTTTTAAAAAAAATAAACACATTATTTGTTGTCATTTTCAAAGGAAAGTGACTTCAACAAATGGGGAAAATATCCATATCTTTTAATGCAGCTCAACAAAGTATGGCAAATCATCCAGATAATATTGTTCATGATCACACGTATCATGTCACGTCGTCAGCGTGGGGTGATGGGAACCACATGCAGCACAGACACAGGGGCATGTTTCTTGTCTCTATAGCCAGCAAGGCTGGCAGTGAAAAGACCACTTAGTGCCCTTTTATTTCTCTAGGGCGCAAATGCTTCTGCTTGCCAAAATAGAATAAAAAGTTTCACACTGAAAATCAAATAAAGAGCTTCAATGCACACAACTGACAAATTCTAGAAGTCTTCTAATGTGCTAGCCATGGCATGCTGCATTTGCCATGAGTTCGACTAAATAACCGCTCATCTCCCCGCTATATTTTTCTGCCATCTGCCTTTGATCTTGCTGAGATGTGTCATGCTATAGATGAAGACAACAAAAAAATTAAAGAGAATCCTCCATGAAGAAACAGACTTTCTTATTTTAAGTTTTGCACAGGGGAAAGCTTTACTACAACTTTAGTGCTTTGTGAAGAAAAAAATATACTCAGAAAAATTGTTGTGTTATAATGTTTTTTAAAAATGGTTTAAGTTTTTTAAAAATGTTTTAAGTTTAAGTTTTAAAAATGTTTAATTTTTTAAGAAATGTTTTAATTTTAAAAATGTTTTAAGAATGTTTTTTAAAAAAATGTTTTAAAAGGAGAACATGGGGGCATCAAGAGGTTCTGTGATTTTCTCCAAATTGTACTGCTCATTGAAAGTAAGACAGAGATTTTTTGATTTCCAAACTCATGCTTTTACCCATTCTCCTGTCTTCCTTAGCAGCCATACAAACTGTGGCAAAATGAGTTCACATTGCAATGAAGATGAGGACATCTTGGGTGGCCTCTGCTGGAATTTCAGCCACCTCTTCCCTTGCTTTCTCTGACTCCCCAACCTACTACAAATATACACTACATATTTGATCGGCTTAGAGCATAAAGTGCGACTATTTTTAAACTATTATTCTATTTCCAGGATTTGCTGTGGTCTAAAATAAAATTAGCCACGTAACAAATGTTTATAGGAACTTAGAGTATGCAGGAGACATGCTATCACCGTTGCCAAATAGACTTAAGATGAAGCTCTAAGGGAAATTCTACATATCACAAACCAAATAATGAGAACAAAGAGCGATGTGGCCGTGGCTTCCAAGTCCCTAGTGTGCAGGGAGGCAGATTTTCACCAGCAGCTCTACAGACCACCCTGTTTACCGGACTTATATTCAGACTTCTGCTTGGCCATGGTTTTCTTAGTGAATATTGTTTAGGGAGAAAAAAAAATTGCAAAAGACATACATCACCTAATTCTGGTTACTGTCTTCTGAAAAGTTAACACATTTATCCCTTACTGGTAGGTCCTCACTGTATGCAGAACACTTCTCTGGGAGTTGGGAATAATCGCATTTGAGAAAGACATAGTCTTTCTATCTCAAGACGTCTCAGCCCACTTAACCAGGAACTTGTGCCTGTAGCCAGTATGGGGTTCCTACAGAAGAAACTAGTCCAACCAATAGTGATTTGGGGCACTCTTGTGACAAATTTATATTCTCAAGTAGTTGAGGGGAAACCTACCCTGAGGACTTGAAATAATCTACTGAAAAGCAGTATTTTTTTCTGTGTATTTGCTTCCTCTTAGAATCAGTGAGAAATAAGGGACTGAAATCCAATAAAACTCCATCTAAATGTATTCCCCACAGCACAGGTGTGCTGACTTAATCCTAGTACTACCCAGGGATTTACAGAGACTAATAGTGGTTTACTGTTAAGCAGTAACATCATTAGAGGGAATACTTTCTTTGGCTATTGACCCATGTTTTGAAATAAAAAATACCTACATCTGATGATTTGAAACACAGAAGTAATCTTTCCTTACAGATACATGGACACATACACATACAAACAAAACAATGGAGGAGAAAAGAATGTGTCATACCAACATCCTGTAACATTTCCTGAAGGCCAGATGATTAAAGCTAACTATGTAAGAACTGTGTGAACAACTGTAAACAATCTATGATCCAGGACATTTTCTTGACAATATACTTTTGCAAACAATTCATGACCAGAATGGCTTTCTATGTAAACTTTGAAAAGAAGGGAAAGGACAGAAGAGATGGAAGGAGAGAAGAAGGAAAAGAGAGAGAGAGAGAAAAAAAACTTATCAAGTTAAATTTTATTCATAAAGGCAAGGGAGAACCTGGAGGTAAGATTTTGCTTACTTTTATAATGTTACAATAAATAAGGTTCAATCACATTTTGGCATCAAATAAATATGGTGACTCATACTGCAAACCCCCTTGAGTGAGTAGTATTCTGTTTTTTCAATAGTTACACAAAACCACTTAGAGATTTGCAGCACGTAGTTTGTATTTTGTGACTAGGTTCCAGGCCCCACTCACACTGTGTACTCAGTGTCTTTCTATGTGACTCAAAGGCCACTGAAGGAAGAGACATCTTTTGCAGTGTCCACTACTGGTTCTCACTATATTTACTACCTCCACTTAGGCCAGGTGTGGTACACAGTTGTTCAAAACAGAACTTATTGCCAGCGAGACCTTTAAATATAGTACAGGACTTAGTAAAAATACATTATATCCTAATTAGGTACTTTTTCATTACTAAATGGAGGGGTTGGGGACAATTTTAGGCTATTGATTGTACTTGCTTTGAAAAATTTTCAGGTAGTAGTCATCATATCTAAGAACTTCTTCATAAGCTGAACATGGACCAATGGTTTTCTGAGAAGCTCATTTATGCTCTATGGCTTTTTTTTGGGGGGGGTCCATCTCTAGGCAGGGAGCCCTTATTCTGGAACAATCTCTGAGGCAGACTTGACACAATCCAGGAACCAGTTAGAGAAAACCAGTAGAGCAGGTGGCAGATGGGACTGAGGTATCTTTAATAATGACTTGCTGGTGTTAAATATCAGGGCAATAAGCTCTACCACCCCCCACCCCCACCAAGGCAGAGTTCATTGAGGTATTTAACAAAAAGATGAAACATTGCATGAGAGGGGCTAAACTTGTTGTTTGTGATAAAATCAAACTTATATGCATCTATTTAATTTTTTCATAAACTGTAAGTCTTATTCTTTTGGTGCAAATGGTAATGGTTAGCACTCTAAAAATTAAAACTTAATATGCTGCAGTGATGCTGCTGAGTATTATTTTCAGCAGTAATCTAAGAAATGAAATACGATTCTCTGTTAAAAGTGTCTGTGTGTGTGTGTGTGTGTGTGTGTGTGTGTGTGTGTGTGTTTGGAGACTGGTTTTGTATAAGGACCCTTGTACTGAAAACTATCATTACTTAATTTAGATGAATTTTAACTCTAGGTATATAAGTTCCTGTATTATTTTTGGACATAAGTCTACTGTTTTGATTAGAACCAAAATTATTATTGTTTTGAGAGACAGAAGAGAGAGGGAGAGAGAGAGAGAGAGAGAGTAAGTGCACAGGGGGAAGGGGCAGAGGGAGAAGGAGAGAGAATCTTAAGCAGGTTTAAGCCCAGCATGGAGCCCAACACAGGGCTCAATCTCATAAACCTAAGGTTTTGACCTATGCTGAAATCAAGAGTCAGATTCCCAACCAAAGAAGTCAGCCAGAAGCCTAAGAACCAAGTATTTAACGAAACTAAAACTATATAGACCATTTATAAATATAAAAAAATAGAAAAAATAGTCAAAAACACTGGTAAACTTAGGAAGCTGTGATTCCCTGATACTTTGCACTGCCATCCTACCACTCCTGACATAGCCATTGCAACTGCCTCAGGTCATGAGTGCAACCCTTCCTCATACCACCATGACTCAGTTTCCATGTTATTCTAGATTGAAAGAAAATATCTGGGAGACCCAGATGATCCATACTGTGAACACTCTGAAAAGTTAAGGAAGGGCATTATTGTGGCTGGTTATAAGACCTGGTAAGAAAACTGTGCCCTAAATGGGAGAACTTAAATAATCTATAAACATAAGATGATAAAAATAGTAGTTGAGGCACATTAGCCGAATAGTGGTATGAGAGGATTGAGGTAATTTCTTAGACAAACAGAGATACTGAAATAGGAAAAATGGAAAGGGATCCATACCTTCAGTGCTGCAAAGAAATTGTCCTCAAGACTTAGGGAATATTTAAAGATGGGAAGGATTAAAAAATAACCCTGAATTTTTTTTATCATACTTGGCTAAGATGACAATGGAAAGTTGATAGCATTAAAAATGTAAGGAAAAATTATCAATTCTGGATGATAAGCTATTAAATGAGGTAACAATGAAACATCCATATTAAATTTTAAAAATACAGGGGCGCCTGGGTGGCTCAGTTGGTTAAGCGACTGCCTTCGGCTCAGGTCATGATCCTGAAGACCTGGGATCGAGCCCCACATCGGTTCCTGCTCGGCAGGAAGCCTGCTTCTCCCTTTCTCACTCACCTTGCTTGTGTTCCCTCTCTGGCTGATTTCTCTCTGTCAAATAAATAAATAAAATCTTCAAAACAATTTTTAAAGATACATAATAGAGGTGCCTGGGTGGCTCAGTTGGTTGAGGGTCTGATTCTTGGTTTTGGCTCAGCTCATGATCTCAGGATTGTGAGATCAAGCTCCCTGATGGGCTCCATGCTCAGAGTGGGGTCTGCTTAAGATTCTTTCCCACCTCAGCCTCTCCCCACTGCTTACACCTTCTTTCTCTCTTTCTCTCTCTCACACAAATAAGTAAATAAATACTTTAAAAAGTACATTATAAGGGTCTTCACACTTGCATAAAAGTTTGTTTTCAAGGTATTTTCTCATGTTATTTTGCTAGATCCTCCAAATTTTAGGCAGTCTATTTTAGAAGTAAGAAAGAAAGTCAAGTAAGTTGAATAAATTATCTAAATTCCATCTTATATCTGTCTATAAGTTGCAGAGCTAGGATTCTAACACAAATATTCTGATTCCTAAATTATGCTTATACTCAGTATTTGGAGACAGAGGATAGGAATTTGTCCCTGAGATTTTGGAAGTTACTAAGTGAAAGAAAATAATGAAAGCCCAAACCAGGTAATCCAGGAGAAATCTCAGATAGACATAAGACTTACTATAATTTATTCATCCATCTTTTTTGGGTCGAATTGTTATCTAGCTTGATTTCTTTTCCTGTCCACCTTTAAAATAACATGAAATCTGTCCTTTTCCTTAACTAGTTCCCATATCATTGTTTTCTCCTTCTGTGTGCCCCTTCCTCATGGAGATTTTCTTGCCTTTTCTTTCTTCTTAAAGGCCCTGGCAAAGCTTATATTTATCTATCCTGCCATCCTTGCCTACCACATCACATCCTACTTCTGAGTTTTTTCAATTTTGCTTCAAGCACCATGCCTACCTGAAAATCTGTGAATTGCAATCTCGTCTCACATCCTATGAGTCTCCTCAACTTTGCTTTAAGAGTAAAACCATGAACTAAAGCAAATAACTTAAGGTAAAGGTGACCTTCAATCCAGGAAAGGAGGGGAATTAGTCAAATAGCCAGCATCTAGTCCAATTAAGTAACATCCCTGGACATGCCTATCATTTCTCTATTTTCAACCATTTTTCCCACTTAGAAATTCCCAGAAATAGAAATTCAAGTTATCTGGAAAGTCTATTTATTTTGAATGCAGTATTCTATAAATACACAAAGAAATAATATGTTGTTTTAAGGGATATTTTCAGGAATATAAAGTAAATGAAAGAATTGGCCCTTCTTCCAGGACGTATTCCCTATTTTTGATGGAAACTGTGTATGTTGTGTGGGTATATGTATGTACGTATGCAATATAAAATGGAAGAGGTGAAGTAATGTATATTAAATAACCACTGTAGAAACACAAAATGATAGCACAATAATATTTAGTTGCGAAGGCTCTTTGGAGGTTTGGAAGGTGGAGTCAGGCCCTAAAGAAGGGCCTAGATCTGGTCAGTCAACATAAGATGGGATTCCAACTGTGGAAAACCAAAAGAAGCAAAGACATAGAGACTCTCTGGAACATCTACTAACATGTACAAAGGGCACTGAAGATGTGGACCTACTTGGGAAAAATAAGTAGGAACAAATTTAAATTTGAAATCAATGTCTCCCACTTAAGCCTTGATTTTCTAAGATTAGCATAAGTAGTATTTCTACTCATTAGATCCATATTTTTTTCTCTTTTGTGTTTTCTTTATAATAGCAAGTGAAGCCTTGAAGACAAAAATTATCCAATTAACTTTTCTTCAAAGTAGCATTTAAAAATTTAATTAAAACAATTTATTTATAGATTTCTCTCTTAATTAGAGACTACAAAAATTAAAGAAAAACATTGGTCTTAAGAACCAAGATTGATGTAAGCATAATGTGCAGTTTTCCTGGTCTGTATAAACATATTTAATGGGCAAATAATTTCAAATGACAATATCATGCCATTTAAAGCCAACTAATGACATTGTCTGTAGTCCCTGGAATCTGTTCTCAATTTCTTCAACATTCCTAAGAAGGCAGAGAAAAACACAACTCACAATGGCACCAGCAACTAGGTCTGACAGATGACCTATCTCTGATTTAGAGGGTCAACTTTCTAGACTGCAAGGGTACTGGAGCCAGGTTGCAATTGCAATAAGAGAAATAAAGTTCTGAGACTGGTACTCTTGAAAGAAGCAGGAAAGTCCTTCAGGCCCTTCCTTCCCCAACTCAAACCCCAACCCCAACTCCATCATAGCTTGATTCCAGACAGAGTTCCAGGCTGCTCTCCTTCTGCTGTATTGCTATTGCCTTTTGAAGGATTGGATTAGACATTACTCATCTTGTCCTACATACATTCAGAGTTTGCAACTCCAAACATCAAGTGCACAGAAAGAAGGCAGCCTGGGAAGGTGAATATGAACTGATGTTGCATCCTGAAAAGTGCTGTGAGCTAAAAAATAGTCTGGGTAGGATTCTTTTCCATGTTGACCTGGTAATCTTTGGCTCTATCTCTTGGACACTGGGCTGAAGGCTTTACTATAGACACTATGGTCAATGTTCTGTTCTCTGGTCTGTAATTAGAAACCATATCTTCGTATATTTTTCCTTCAAATTCTCCAAAGCTGGGAACCAGTTCAGCCACAGTGAGGATTCTCCTTAAATTTGATCTGGGTGCTTTTCAGATTTTCAGTTGTTTCCCTGAATTTGGAATACACTGATGAGTTGGTGAGAATTTGGATTTCAGAGCTGCCTCGTGATTCTTATCTTTGAGTTTATTATTCCTATACAGACACCTGTTATTGTTGTTGCGATCCTTAGCAGTGACAATGGGGCAATTGGGGGGGGTATACCTATCTCTATCTTCATCCTGCCCTTGTTTATCTTCACTCTCCAACTGAAGGATATTAGTAAGGTTTTTTTGTTTTGTTTTGTTTTGTTTTTAATTTGAATTCCTTCCACTTTCCCTTATTTTTCTTCTACTTTCTTGCATGGCTCTGTCAATAACTGGTGTTATCCTGTAATTTGATTCAAATTATATTATGCAGTGAGATGAATATTTATATTACCAGACCTATACTCAGAAAAATTTCTGTGAGGACTTGGAAAAAATGTTTGATGAGCAATTTGGGAGTGAGATGGCAACTGAGCAAGCTCAAGTAAAAATGGAGGAGCAGAGAGGGCCCTCCATCAGGGTGGCTTCTGTCAGAGGCAGGCCCATTAACCAGAACAGTGGTGTACACAAGCTTGTTGAAGAGTAGAGAAGAATTTCTGAACTTCAGAGAGGGCCATCTTCCAGTTGGCCAACTCATAGCTCTTACAGAGCATGTCCACTTCCCTGGGGGCCTCAGGAACTTTCATCTGTGTTTCCTACCATCCTAAGGTCTTCAGGGTTTGTGAAGCTGAGCAGCTCTCAATGGACCATCTGCCTGGTACCTCCCTCTAGCATTACCCATTTATTCCTTAGGACTTCCCTATTAAGCCTCAAGTCTCCAGGATGACATTCAGAGAAGCCAAACGCTGAGGACGTTGGAATGTGTTGCAGGAGTGATAGAGTTGGTGGGGAAGAAAATGCATAGGGAAAGTAGATGACCATAAGTTTAGTAACTGTGAGTGCTCAATATTCTAGAAATTGGTGGCTTTAGATAATTTCTCATAGGCTTTCTTCCTCTATTCTTAAAAAAAGAAAAAAAAAAAAAAGGAAAACCCCCTGAAAAGTCTCATTAGTTTAGCTTGGGTCAATTTTTCCCACTAAACTCAGGATAATAAGTAAATCATAGGTGATTACTATAAAACATGTTAAGTTTGCATTGCAGATGAACATGAAGTGTGAGAAGCTATTTGACATCACATGGCTGAAGAAGAGATGTGTATGGTACCTCACTGGATACTAAATTCAGAATTTGCTCAGGTGCTGTGTTAGAAACCTCTGGTGGCACTTCTTACAGACCTTGCTATCCTGTGCAGTCGCATTTTAATGAATAACTAAAAACAAAGGGTTTTTTTTTTATGTGTAGGGGTACAATGCAAAGTAAGATAAACCCCCAAAATGTCTATTTTAATCTTTCTCAAGGTTTGAAGTTCCTTTTGACTTGAGGTCACTTGTTTAAGTCATTGTAAAGTTAAACAAGGTTTGTTTGAACGAGACAATGCCATTCTTGCAATCTTACTGACCTTGGCATAAGGTCAAAGATGCAACAGTTCCTTTTATTAATGTTACCCAGGAGTACTGTTGGTGAAAAAAAATGTCCTGAATTGTCCAGGACATTCCTGGGTTAGATGTCAGGGTCCAATCTCTGGGAAACCCCTCAGTTCTTAGAAAACCAAGACAGGTGGTCACTCTGTATACCAAAAAAAATTGTTTTAGTGCCTGAGGAACACACCTTTGACTCTGTTTTAAGGACTCAGACCTGGTGAAGTTACATGTTGATTTATAGATCTCATCTGAGAAAAATTCAGATAAATTGTCTAGCAGAATAGATAACTCCAAAAGTTATTGTTTTGTTTTTTTAAAGCTTTTCTTTATTTTGAGAAAGAGAACGTGTGCGCACGTACGAGGGGAGGACATGTGGAAGAAGAAGGAGGGACTCTCAAGCAGATTCCATGCTAAGCATGGAACCTGAAGGGTGGGAGCTCCATCTCAGGACCTTGAGATCATGACCTG
The DNA here is from genome assembly GCA_004023965.1 of Spilogale gracilis. NCBI lineage: Eukaryota > Metazoa > Chordata > Mammalia > Carnivora > Mephitidae > Spilogale > Spilogale gracilis. Next base: position 135,938 of record PITA01002004.1, read on the forward strand.
AGCCAAAACTGAAAGTCAGATGCTTAACTGACTGAGCCACTCTGGTGTCCCAAGTTATGGGTTATTTATTTATATATTTATTTTTAAACAACTTTTAAAATTTCACTGTAGCTACCCTAGAAGTCTTTTAAAAATTCCCTTTGCATGCTGATAAATATCCCTCTTAAAAAAAGATTTATTTATTTATTTATTTATTTATTTATTTATTTATTTATTTACAATGTCTGTTAAAATTGCAGAACTCGGGACACCTAGGTGTCTCAGTCGTTAAGCTTGTGCCTTTGGCTCAGGTCATGATCTCAGGATACTGAGATCAAGCACCACATTGGGCTCCCTGCTCAGCGGAAAGCCTGCTTCTCTCTCTCCCTCTGCCTGCCGCTCTGCCTACTTGTGTTCTCTCTGTATCTCTCTGTCAAATATATAAGATATTTAAAAAATAAAAAAAATGTATACTTAGACATCATTAAAGAAGACAAGACCATCATGATTTCAATGCAGTTCTTTTAGAGAATCGTATTTTAGCCAAGGTACCGAAGCATTTCTCTAAACTTTAGTTTACTTATTCCCAAATATGAAGATAATGTGGGGTTTTTGTAATGATCAAATAGATAAATGTATATTAATTATGAAGCAAAATGGCTTATATATAGTAAATCTGTATTTATGCTTTATTGCCATGATTATCAACTTATTACTAAATTCTTCCTGTGGAATATTTAGCACCCAAGATTAGGAATATATTTCTGCTAAGTTTTATCAATGTATCCTCATTGGAGAAGTCTACATGATTAGATTCAATATATTATGATTCAAAACATGGTTTGCTGTCCTTCTTAAGTCTTTTTTCATGTACTGTTATTCAGAATATAGTCTCATTTTATATTTGTGGGGAGAATTAATCAGTTCTAAATGCACTACCTTGAATTTGTTCTTATTGAATTTTACCACATTTAATTCAGACTCTCATTTTTTTTTTTTACTATAAGTCTGAATTCTTTCCAAATAACTTGGTCTCTGACATTTTTGCTATCTGTTGTGAAGGTAATACATATAATAAGGTAGAAATGTTTCATGAAAACATTCAGTGTTTTCAGAATTAAAGGATCTGAGATCCTTAATGATACAGTAAAGGACATTTTAATCTGACAGTAATTCAGTCCTACATTACACACTTTGAACATTTCTCTAATTTCTTAAATATAATTAACCAATTAACCTCCAGAGAGTCCCATTAATGTAGCAGAAGATAATTCATAAATTTATATGCTCACACCTATCAAAATATTATTAAAATATTCCAGATCTCTTTTTGCCTAATTCTTAAAATCATGATATTTGAAAGTCATTATAAAATGTCATGAAATCCCTTTAGGTAACATATAAGAGTGACAATGGACACTATCTCTCATTAAGCATGCAAGCGTGTAATGGGTAGTAGACTGTCTCTGGGGTCATATAGGCCATGCCAAAATCCAAGCACTGCCATTTGCTAGATTTTGAGACAACTGTTTTATCTCTCTAAACCTTAGTTTACTTAATTGTGAAGTGGGGATAAGAACACTGATCATGTAAGAGGAGGTCTCTGTTGAGTCAATGAGATAATACATAGAAAGTACAGAGCAAGGGAGCTGGCACAACACATTTAAGAAGTTTTAACCATTTATATTATCACTGTAGGATAAATTGCCAGTTCAAAATATGTACATCCAACAGTAAACATATGTTTTATAATCATAAAGAAGAATCATAAAGGAGAGCAGAGTGATCAGATATTGAGAGGGAATTAAGACTTCTCTTGCCTTTCTCCTTTCCCAATTATTATATTACCAAACATTGATTCTGGAAAAGTGACTGTTTGATAGAATAAGTGCCCCTGGAAGGTTTGAGGAGTAGGACATGGATAGACATCAGGGTAGGACCCTTACCGTGCCTGATTCCTACAAGGCGATTAAAAGATGGGATGGGAGCCAGGCTGATGTTGATCACTCCCAAAAGATGCAGAGTCACATGCCTTTTTGAGGCTCCCACACTCTCTAAGCCCATAGTGCTGAAGCAATATCAGAATCTCAAAGATGAAACACGGTGGAATAAACTTTGAATGGATATACATTATGAAGTGTTGATAAAAATCTCAATTCTTATACCTACTTCAAGGCAATATAAGACACAGATTAATCCAATGAAGAGGAAAGCTATTTTATAAATTCATGAGACCAGTAAAATAAAAGCAGAACTTGGGTTATTATGGCAAAATTTTGTTTACCAAATGGCTTAGTCTATTGTCTCAACTATAATACAAATCTGCAAGCAGTAGTTGAATTTGGTGCCTTTCAAATTGAAGGCACTCACTTATTTTTTGCCCCTATGTCAATAGGAAGCAAGAGATAAGGGCAGAGGATGGAAACCTTTTAGATCAGGAATTGGCAAACTATGGCTGAAAGGACAAATCTGCCTCAAGCCTGTTTTGTATTGCACATAAGCTAAGAATAGTTTTATATTTTTAAATCATTGGAAACAAACAAACAAACAAACAAACAAACAAAACAAAGATTCTGCAGCAGAGACCATTTGTGGCCCCAAAGTCCGAAATGTTTACTACCTGGCCCTTTACAGAAACTGTTTAGCTGACCTTTGTTTTCAATCTATGATCACAAGCCTTATTCTAAGAGCCTTCCAGAATACGTGTCAATGAGCCTTCTATAAAGGTTAGAGAGTAAATACTTAGGTTTCCTGGGCCACATGGTGTTTGGCTTCAACTACTCAACTCTTATATTGTAATATGAAAGCACCCACAGATAATAAGTAAATAAGCAAGTGTGACTATGTTTCAATGAAGTTTTGTTTGCAAAAACAGACAGCACGCCAGATTTGACCCTATGGTCACGATCCCCCCCCACACACACACACTCAAGGAGATTGCTCTTCTCTCTGAACTTGATCTATATACTTGATTTCATTATATTCTTGCTTTGTTCTTTCTGAACTCAGTTCATTTGTTATGGCCTTTTTTTAACCATTCTCTTGCCTTCTCCCGGAACCATGACTTAGCTCTCTTTATGGACTTTCATTTTCCTAGATTTCCAGACTTCATGGCAATGACTTCCTGCTCACTTGTAGTCACACTACCCATTCAGTGATGCCTCATCTTTCTTAGTTTATCTGTACTGGAGCCCAAGTCTCAGAACAACAATTCCAACCTCCACTCCCTTTTATTCTTCTGACATAGACAAAGTTGTTAAAAACAATGCTAGCCTCAAGGCAATCCTCATTTCTACACAAGAAGCAGGATGATATCCACAAAAGACTATAGGCTTTGGAGTTAGATAGAACTAGGTTCAAATCTTCGGTTACCAACTTTCTGCCACAAAGAACTCAACCAAAGTTTTTTTTTTTTTTTTTTTTCTGAGCTTTTCTTCCTGCAGTCTTACTCTATTCAGTCTTTTTCTGAAGATTACACATGTAAATGTACATTAAATATCTGGCATGTTTTAGGCAACAGCCAGTATCTGTTTGATGATGATAATCAAAGATCATGATTGCTGTAATTGTCCCCTAGAATGATTCTCCTTTTAGTCTTGTCTCTTTCATCTGTTATGCACACAAATGTTAAATTAATCTTCCTACGATATCTTTTTCAAAATATGTCTCCTGAATGAAAATACCTAAAATGATTTCCAGTTGTGCTGATGGAATATGATATTCTAATAACCTAAACCCACAGAGAGTGTTGAGATTAAACCTTCTCCACTGAGATCATCCAGACTAGAAATCCTTCGAGAAAAGGGTGTAGAGGTTAATTTGCATGGTGATAAATTTAACTTTTTCACACAAATGTTCTACTAATTTCTATACAACATTCACACATGCCCTTATATACACACAACTCCAGGTAATAAAAATGACTCAAATATGACATCACCATCAGAATCTGCACCTATATCTCTGCTTCCTTTTTGACCTAAATTATACTGAAAATATACTTGATTATTGAGTGTTTATTGTTTAACCCTTGTATAACAGATATGTCAAATGGAATGGTAAAGACATGACCCTGTCATTAAAATATCCTGGACACTAATAGGTAGCATCAGTTGGGTCCTTTTGGAAGCAGATAGGACAGAGTTAGGAGGGCAAGTGGTTAATTGTTAAGTGATGCCTTAACGATGGGTAGTAAAAGGAGAAAGTGGAGGAGGAAGCAGGACTCAGTAGAGAGAGCTCCAAGTCATGAGGCACATCTGACAAAATCATGGTCAACATGGGGAGTGCCAAGACAACCAGTGCCTGTTAAAGGAGCCCTGCATGAGGCAGAAATGGCCAGCCCCCACCCAGCACCTCTGCTGAACTAGATCACTAGGTGTTGCTTAGTTAAGCATTGGCCTTGACCCCAAAGGTTTAATGGCTGGAGACCCTCAACTCACTACATTCCTTACAGCTGAATATGTTTTCCTTGAAGGAACAACTGAGTAGCATGCCTCCATAGCTTGTACTGTAAAAGGCAAAAAAAAAAAAAAAAAAAAAAAGGTATAATTCCTGTAACATATTAAATAACAGAAATATCTATAAACTAAAGGAGTTAAATTAATATATCAATGCTAAGAGACATAATTTGAGCACAAGCCCATTTGAATTTCATTAGAATTTAGAAGACTAAAAAATCAAGTATTTCAAGATGCATGTTTCAGTAATCAACATTTTTTGGGACAACATTTGTTTAAGTTACTGTTTGTAAAACTTAGTTAAAACTTCCGATTCCATAATTACAGTTTTATAATGGAGTGGCTGGATATTTCATTTAATATATTGTGTCTTGTTAAAAAACAGACCCTTTGACTATAAATTCATTCATAATTTCCCAAAAGGAAATTCCATAGGTTGCTGTGGCATTGAATATTAACCTATACGTTTTAAAAATGTTTCCATGCTCAAACTAGTTCTAGGGAAAGAAAGGATAAAGAAGATAGACATAGATCTTTATTGCAAAATTTCTTAGGGGCTTCAGTGTGCAAACATATAACATAATCTCACAAGGTAGAAGGGACAAAAAAAATGGAGTAGACCAAATTTCTCGCATTTAACGTAGAGCCAAAACTAGTTTGGGAATTGCTGAACTGAAAAACTTGAAGCTTACCCATATGCAGTAATAGAGTCAATTGTTCCAATTTTTTTTTTAAATATCCAAAAATAGACTGATTATTTTTTCAGTTTTTAATCTGCATATTTGACATTAGATAGACAAAGCCCAATTTCCCATTTCTTCATTGAAGGAATATGTTCTTTCTGAAATAAATCTCATATTTTGAAACCATTAGTTAATAACACTAACTAGAGGCTAAAGGCAGCTATAATTATTTGCATCATCATCTGGAATTGGCTTTCCTTTTAATAGAGCCTATTTGCACTGTAATAAAAAGCATGATAGGAACTGATTAAAGCTGGCCGGAGCAGTTTTCATTTAAGAATTTCTCTTCCTGTGTCAGCCAATGTTTCTCTCTTAATGTTATTTTAATGCAATCATTTTATGTTTGAAAATGAAGGCAATCATGTCAGTCCACGAGCTGACAAAAGACAGTTATTGATTTTTACAAATCAGTCACCTTTAAAAATCCATATGAGATGAATATTTATTATTTTGCAAGTACAAATCAGTTTCTGTAGAAACAAGAATGGATGCATGATAAAGCAATGCATTTTGAAAGAATGGAAATGTGATGCGAAATAACTTGCCTTAATGTGTTCCTTACATTGTGTCATTGTAATAAACATCCCTCATTGATTATTTCTTCCCAAGTATCAGCAATTTTCATTGTTTACAGTGTGCCGGATGCCGACAAACTTTAAAAATGACATACTCTGGAACTATTGTTTTGCTAATTGAGTTATTGCAACTCACATGTAACAATACATATTTGTCAAACTTCAACAGAAGTTTTTCTTATGATCTTATGCCGAAATGATTTTGGTAAACTGAATCATATTATACATGTATCAGGGCAATCGTTTTTGAACCTGTTCTACGGGTCCTTTGGAGGAGAATGCAGAAAAGAATTGCCTTCGAGGTTACGCCAGGGATGAGGATGCAAGAAAGAGCACTGGATGAATGCCCAGCCTCTCCCACACCCCTCCTTCTACCAGGAAAGGTACACATTTAGAGTTCTATGTAATAATCCATTTGTGGCTTAAACAAACAAAACAAATCAAAACTTGAAATGGACAAACGTTGCTAGGGGAATTTTCCTTTTTACATGTTTATCAACATGAAACCTTTAAAAATAAATATTAGCAACCAATTATATAAAACCGTGTAAAAACAAATGTTCACACAGAATTCCTAGAATAAATCTGTGTATAGTGTAAGGATGATAAAATATCTTTAATATCTTTGGATAATCCTTAATAAGATTTTTTTTTTTAAGATTTTATTTATTTATTTGACAGAGAGAAACACAGCCAGAGAGGGAACACAAGCAGGGGGAGTGAGAGAGGGAGAAGCAGGCCTCCTGCTGAGCAGGGAGCCCGATGTGGGACTCGATACCGGGCCTCCGGGATCATGACCCGAGCCAAAGGCAGTCGCTTAACCAACTGAGCCACCCAGGTGCCCCAGGTCCTTAAAAAGTTTTGAAAGTTTTTTGCCTTGTTCTCATTTTCTTTCATATCCTTTGTGTCAGAGGGAACTAGGAGTGGAAAATGGTTCCAGAGAGTCTCTGCTAAAGGCTAAGGTATGACGAAAAAGGGATTATTTTGTACTAAGCTCAGATCATCCACGTAGGGCAGCAGGGCAAACTATTATTCAATCAATGGTGTTGACTTCCATGTTAGAAATATGTATAAAGTTTCCTCTGGATTCAATCCTTTCACAACATTTCATCCCTAGAGGAAAGTAACTCTTTTACTTCTCACTGGATCTAGGTCATGTCCTACTGCAACTGCTGCCAATCTTGGCATTTAGCTCCCCAGAAATAATTAACTTGACAGAACAAATAAAGGTTAAAAGATCTTCAAAATGTGACCAGATATTCAAGCAGGTAGTGTGCACTTCGACAGCAGGCTGTGGACATGTTAAGGCTAATCACATCCAATTTAGCTGAGACCTGAATCCCAGCTAGAGAAAATAGATCCTGTTACATGAGCTGAAGAATTTGGAGCAGGTTCCCTGAAGGCTGACAGAGAAAGGTGTGGCCTGTTCACCCTTTTCTTAGCAAAAATGTCCTGTAGGGCTACAACAACAACAACAAAAGTCTGTAACGTTGAATGCAAGGAAGTGAATTTGCAGAATGCAGATCTCTTTCAGTCGTATCTCAAAAGCTCATTCACCCCGCGCACTGAATTTTTAATGATTTCAACCTACCATATTCTAGAGAAGGCATCTCAGTCATTCAGATATAAAAGAATAAAGCCAAAGGACTGAATTGTATGTGTGTGTGTTTGTGTATGCGTGCACACGGGCATGTGGCCTTGGCATTCCTGAAAAGCCTTGATTCTGGCTGAGTAGTTCCTCCAAATCTCCCAACCATTTCAACTATCACTAAGTGAGGGATGTCCAGCCACCTCCTAGGAGTAAGGAGTCTGCTGGCTTCTAGCATCGAGGCTCTCTTGCCTGGGAGAGGAGCTCACTAATAAATCAGCAGTATAAGAATAATTATGGACCATTCCTAGGAAAAGTAGGGTTGGACTATGGCCAAAGGAGCTCCATGAGCAAAACTGAAGCCATGTATATGGCTGGAAGGTAAAAGTAGATAGGTTGGGGGCAGGGTCTTTGGGTTCAGGTTCAGGGATAACTCTATAAAAGTTTGGGATCAACCTCACAGCCTCAGGCCTGTTAGTCAATGAAACTCTCCTATAATAATTTTCATAGCCTCAATTCTCTTTTGAGGAGGTGGACAATTCCAACTTTGGCTGCTGCCCTGTGTATACAGGTTAAAGATAAAACAAAGAGACCAAAATTGACCAAATATTATGATGCTTTTTTAATGGAGTGTCAAAGTTAGGCTGTTTTATAATCCTTAGGTTTTTGAAGTCCGCACAATAAGGATCCTGCCAAATAAGGGGAAAAGCTGACCTCATTAAAAAAAATACTTTTAAACTGGTAATGTTTATTAGTTGTCAGGACATGGAGGAGACAGAAGAAAAGAAAGGCAAGCAGATTTTATTTTAGGGTATTTTGAATCTTGAACTGTATGGATACATAAAGTGTTCTGCCAACATACAAAAATGCAACAGAAAAACATCAGTGACCTTCCTAGAGGAGCACTGGTTTTGACTGTGAAAGAAATAGCAAACACACAGTATTTTCTTTTTGAATTGCTTTGTATTTAGTAACTACTTTAATCTTCACAATGCTCCTAGAATGTGATACTATCCCTGTAACCCCACTTTACAGAACAGAAATGAAGGCAAAGAGAGGTCAAGTATCTTGCCTAAGTATCTTGCTAATAAGCGACAGAGCTGGAAGTCTGGCCCAGTTCCATCTATTGGTTCCCAAAATCTGAGTTCTGATTTCTGAAACTTTTTTGAGTTTCTGAGTTCTGAGTTCTAAAACTTCAGTTTTGCCTTCATCAGGAAGCATTTTAGAAAGGGAGATTCTCACGCCCAAGGCCAGACCCAGAATGGGTGCCTGCAAGGCAGCAAGACCCTGGATGATTCCTGTGTGCACTGATGGCTGGTGAGACTGAAGCCTGACCCACTACGCACATGGTCACTGATACCACCGCGAGGACACCACGTCTGCTCTTTGTCAAAAAGGAGCTCTTTAACTCACTGCTCCACATTAGGGGCCAACTTCAGTTAAGGGGAAGAATATTTAGGGAAAACCTTACTGGAAAAATTGCTGTTCCTTCACTGGAGGGCACTGAGATTTTGTCAGCGCTTCCAAGGTTATTTTATATGTGTCCAGGGTTTAAAAGCATGACTCCACCTACTTTAAATTTTTTTTTGATTGAAGCTCCCTAAATTGTTTCTATTCCTGACAATTTGTTTCTTGGAAAGCACCTTATTTCAGGATTTAAAATGTCCAATCCATACCAGTAATCAGAGCTCCAAACTTAGTTTAAATGAAAGCTTCTCCCCTCCCTCCCCATCCCCCGGAGATGCAAAATTTAAGGTCTGGAAGTTGTCCCTGGACAGCCTGACATTAACTGTGGTTTCTTCCTAGTCTTCTAGCCACTCTATCAGTGTCCTGACCACTCTAGGGTCAAGCTCAGGAACAAAGAGAGTAAGTGAAAATAGGTGTGATACATTGTGGTAAGCACAACACAGCTGTGTGCTTTGTTTTCATTTCACAGGTGCCCCATCCTGCTGGGAACTTTCAGGGGCAATAGCAGGACAAAGGCATGCCTCCTTCTTCTAACTCCTGGCTTTCCATGCCCTCAGGCATAGCCACCTCTCTGCTGGGCTTTCTTCTTTCCGTGCTGCTGTTCACTGCAGTTTTTTAAGTGGCGGCAATGAACTCCCTCTCATGGTGGGATGATCTGGCTGTCAGGCAGGGGCAACTGTAGCCTCAATCACTCTTCCTTACTTTCTCATTCTAAGAATTAGATTCCAGTACCTTGAGCTTCCGGAGATATTTGCTTGGCTGGCAAGAATGGGAGATCGAAAATGGTATGCAGGTTGTCTCCAAAGAAATATTCCCTCTTGATACTTCAATACTGCTCTCTTCTCCTAGACTTATATTCCTTTCCTCTCTCTCCACTCTTGTTACTCACCTCTTCCCCTTGTCTCTTTCTCTCTCTTTATCTGTCTCTCCCACTCTTTCTCTCTCCCTCCAAGAGTTTATCATCAATGCTACAGATTTAATTATATAGACTCTTTTATCATTTCCTATAGAGATAGTCCAGCACTTCCCTTTAAAATGTTGAAGTACTAGGTCTTGGCCTTTGGGACTCCCAGGAAATTATCTTAGTGTTCCACCATAACATCCCCACATATACCAAACCATCTCTATATCTATATCCCCCAGACTGTGAGAGACAATTTATCTAAATATCTCCCATCAAGACAAGTCCATGCCCTTATTCCTCATTGTATCTCTAGTGCCTAAATAGGTTTTCAATGCGTAAGATCGGATCCTTTTTTTTTTTTTTTTTTTTTAACCTTCTCTAACCTGTCAAATTCCTATTTCTCTTCAAGGCTTAATTTAAACACCATTCCTTTGCAAGTCTTCCCTGATCCCACTCAGCAGCATCAAGTGTTTTCTCTGTTTTCATAACTCCTATATAACTTTACTTGTACCTCTGTTATATTGCTTATCCCTAGACATGCTTTTACAGGCAATTAACATGGCACTTGTCTCCTTTAAAGCTAAATGCAGGCAGAGAATAGTAATGTGTCCCTGATGCCCTCTTCTGTCTCTGCATCTAGCGTACTGCCATATGCATTCTAGTATAAAAATAATCTCTTCTCCACCCATGTTTCTTTCTTTCTTTCCAATTTCACTTTGCTAGCAAGAGATCATCAACAGTTATCATGTTGAGTGTTAATGAGTGGGAGTTTTCTGTGTCATGAGAAGGAATGAAAAACTTCTCCTAAAGGGATTTAAGGTCCTAGAACTCTTCCATTAAAGAAAACAAAAGCTTCCATCCCATCTGAACAGGGTGACCCCTGAATGCTACATATTTAGTGCATATCCCAAAGGAATTTCTTTTTTTTTTTTAAGATTTTATTTATTTATTTGACAGAGAGAGAGAGAGAGAGATCACACGTAGGCAGAGACACAGGCAAAGAGAGAGGAGGAAGCCAGCTCCCCGCTGAGCAGAGAGCCCTATGTGGGCCTCGATCCCAGGACCCTGAGATCATGACCTGAGCCAAAGGCAGAGGCTTTAACCCACTGAGCCATCCAGGCGCCTCTTAAAGGAATTTCTATTGCATCATGCAACCAGCATGCAACCAATATCACAGGAATCAGAATGACCTGGCTTACACTTAATTGGTTGTCAATTTCTCTGAAACTTGATTTACTCATTTATAAACAGGGATGTAGAGTGTACATGAAGAAGTTTATAAAAACTACATCTGTGCATATTACCTGACTCATAGCAAGTACATAATTAGTAGCTATTATTGTTAAAATTAATATTGCCAATTAATTTGGTGCCATCTCTCTGTCAGACCTGCTTACAAGGGACCTACCTATGTGTCTTTTATTTCATATAATTAGGAACCACTACCATTCCTTGAAATGTGTCAGAAAAAGAAGTGTGTACTTTGGTAGTGAGCTTAATGATGTTTTCAGCTGATATTAACTAGGTTAAGGAATATCAAACATGCGTCAAAGACCAATTTTGCTATACTGTATATTTAACACTTAACAAGTGATAGAATCCTAGTCTCTTTGTGATTTTTTTTAAGAAGAAAAAAAGAAACAGATGCCACGAGAAAGCTATGTATGGGAGTAAGATTACCCATTCTAAAAACAAAAATTGTGCCCTTATTAAGATCTCTATCCCTTATTGGCCCAGCTACTGTGTGGACCCAAGAACCTTTCCTGGGTGATTTGTATCTTTTCCCAAAGTAATGGAATCATGTATTCTAACACCTGGTACCACCTGCCCCTGATAAGCTAAACGGCTTTGCAGCCTCCTTGACTTTCAATGAGAAGATAAAATGATCCTGTGTAGCTAGGAGAGCATATTATGGGGATGGCAGCAAGAAGTGGAATAAATTAAAGCAGTCCCTCTCAATGACCTTCGGTAAAAAGAGACTTAAGAGATTTAAAATGCTGAACTTTGGGTCAGTTGGGCAATCAAATAAGCAGCTGAAAGGATCTAGAGGAAATCTGATGATGGATATTTGAGGCTCAACTGTCAAGAGGGTCTAGATACACTTCACCATAAGGCCAGGGTCGGAATTGTTTACAGTAAATGTTCCTGATAATCCACAGGTTCTTTTGACTTATCAGTAACAGTAAATAAAATTTAAGAATTGGGTCTATTTCCCTCTTGGTTTTTATTTAAATCTGTATCTTAGGAGACAAAAACCAGGCATGAACATTAAAATGCCCTCTTATGGAATATTTCTTACTTCTTTGGCTAAAATATTAATTTCACAGTAACCAAGGCATTAAGGTCAAGGGAAAATACCAAATACACAGTGGAAAAAGCAGACACATGAACTTTATGAGCATTCTAACCTTTGGGGCATCTTTTAAAGTAGAAGACACTTTCACGTAGTGATGCTGCAACTTAAATTCTCTTCCCAGTGTCACCAAGTATTTTGATGCCCCCAAAGATGGGTAGCTGCTTGAGAGGAGGCAACTGGTAGTTGGAGGGACCACCTGAGATCAAATACTGATTCTATCACTTTTTAATTTAAAAAATTTTTAAATTTCTTAATTTTTTTAGCTTTTCATTTTATTTAGTAAGCTCTATGCCCAACACGAGACTTAAACTCATGACCCCCAAGATCAAGGGTTGGATGCACTACTAACTCAATCAGCCAGGCACCCCCTATCACTTTTTTAGGTGTAAGACTTCTGTGCCTCATTTTCCCCATCCTGTTATATGCCATGCATTGCTCTAAAGTCCTTTATGTGAATTACCTATTTCTGTTCTTTCAAGAGCCTTATGAGCAGGATACTATTATTATCTTCCAATGAAAATAACAGGTGCTCAGCATGTATTTGTCAACTGCACTTATAAAAACCATACACATCTACTTCTTTGACTCTTTGTTGGAAATACAGAATTGACAATAGTAACTACACATCACTGATACCAACAGCTTTGCTTACTGGGCTCCTTCAGCTCACAACCTTTGCCTCCATCATCTCCTTTATTGTTTGACTGCAAGAGAGTAGAGGATTCCTAACATACCATCACAGCACCTTCATGATTTTCTCTTCTCTCTCATTTATGTCAGACTTGCAATGTCAGAACAACCTAGGTAATTTCCAATGATGTTAAGATTTGCTCTGAGTGGAACGCAGAAACTGCCACTGTCCACTGACAAATGCATACGTGTACTTAAGACTCAAGTCAATTATCTGCTATTTCAAAATCCTGTCCACTATCTACCAGTGGATTGGTTTTTTGTAGCAGTTATTATGGTGCTATGCAAAATCAAGCATCAGTATAACCATCTCTGAGTTTTATTGTGTGCTCAAACTTTCCTTTCCTCTTTTTATGACTCCCTAGCTCTTCTTCCATAAAACTATCATAATTATGGTACAAACTAATCTACATTTGCTGTGTCCTGATTATCATTAAATAAGCTCTCTTGTGGGGCTCTGGGTGGATCAGTTGTTTAAGCCTCTGCTTTTGGTTCAGGTCATGATCCCAGCATCCTGGGATCAAGCTTTGAGTTGGGCTCCCTGCTCAGTGGGTAGTCTGCTTCTCCCTGCTCTTGTGCTCTTGCTGTCTTTCGCTCGCTCTCAAATAAATAAAATCTTAAAAAAAAATCTCTCTATCTCACGGGGACGAAGACCTTGGACTCTGGTCAGGACATCTGGTTACATACAGGTCCCAGTGCCAGCATTGTGTAACCTTGGGCAGCTTGCTTGATCTAAGCCACACCTAAGTTTTCTTATCTTAAAAATGGGGTAATAATACAAACTATTTTATTGCATTTTTCTGACAGATTAGATGTGACTATTTTAAAAACTGCTCACATCTGTGCTCAGCTTCCTATGTTTGCTCAATATTCTCTATAAATGTTGTCTATAGTTAACTGAGAAATAAAATAACAAAGGCCAAACACCTCCCTTTTGTTCTCTTCCTAGATGTGGGCACATGCACACATAAGACACAACTGTCAAAGGGATTACCACACACATTATCTAAATGCACATATTATACCCATTTAATAAATATTTATTGAAGAAATGCTTTTGCCATGAACACTATGTTCTCAAAACACAAAAGCATATCTCTCAAACATGACATGCCTAAATAAAAGGATTAAATACAAAGAAAATTGCAGTTCCTTGGGAATCCCTAATGTCTTTTTGCTCTGTTTCTTCATTCCTTAGACAGTTATTCAATGCCTACTGTGCAACTAGCAACAAATCCTTTACTAGATGAGCTATACAATAGCCTTTGGCTAAAAACAATAGAACTCTAACCACTCAATTCAATTACCTGTGTGTAGTTGAATTTTAGCATTTTTCCTTTTGTAATCCTCACCTTTAGTGTAGATGCCATGATCAGTATACTAAGCTCAGTTACGAAGAAGAAGTGAATGGTCTTGCATATTACTTTTTAAAATATGCAGAATTGGAAGCAAGAGAATGGGGAGGTCCAAATATTTCCTGTGCCACTCCTTACTATTTCATGGTTTCATGTAGGTGAGTGTATGCATGCTTACCAGGAAATCTATGGCTTAACTGACTTATCTTCCCTGCCCCACATGCTTCAAAAGGAATAGACACTAAATTTTTCTGGTTATAAAGAAGTCCCAGCGCCAGCATTGTGTAACCTTGGGCAGCTTGCTTGATCTAAGCCTCACCTAAGTTTTCTTATCTTAAAAATGGGGGTAATAATACAAACTATTTTATTGCATTTTTCTGACAGATTAGATGTGACTATTTTAAAAACTGGTAAGCAAAATACCAGCTCATTCTATTTACATATGTCTTAATAACTATGTTGCGAACATTTTTATATTATTTTAGTAATTTTTCCTTCCCTTTCATTAACTTGTTTTCACAGTATACTATTTTTTCTGAAGGATAAATCTGTGTACTATTATAGCCAGAGGGGCATTTAAGATACTGCTTTGCACCTGGGAAACCCGTTTAATTACTCGAGCTGTCAAAATGTTTTATTGTAAACAGCTTTTCTGATAGATTCTGTTTCCCTCCTATGAACTATCTTCCCCAGAAGACCGTCCTCTTTTCAGAGGAGCTTAAAGTACAGGTGTCATAATTTAAAGGAATGAAGTTTTTATGTTTGAAAATACTCCATCCTTCTTCTTATGTCTGATTAAGAAATATTTTATGTTCATTTTTTTTTAGTTTATGTGCATCATAAAACACTATCATACTAAGATTTTAAAACCTGAAATTGAAGAAAACTGTCTATAAACTACAGGTAAGAGTAAGAATTTATCTGAGATAAAAATAGGATATTTAAAGTTGTTCATAACTAATAAATCTATTTAGGATGCAATCTAACAACATAAAAAAGAGGCCTCAATGTTATAAAATTTTAGAATTCACTTAAATAAACTGAGCAGCATATAAATAAACTCAGGAACCACAACAAGCTTTTGTGATAAACAAATGTCTTTTCACACAACACTGTTGAGGCTAAGGAGCTTTTGTCTTATCAGGCCTCAATTGTGCCTAACATTCCAAATCTGTTAAATCCCTTCTTTTTTGGAACCCATACTCTCATTCCAGGGCCTGCCCAAGCTTGGACTATGAAGAGCATTAACAACTAAGGAAAGTTTTCCTCCTTTATGCAGAAAGGCAGAATTTCAACACAAGCACCATTAAATCTCAATTCTGAGGTTTTCTCATACAAATGTAAGAGCAGTTGGTTAGGTAGAGAAATACTATGAGAACTCTATTATGGATTTTTAAAAATTATCAGAAGCTAATGGCCATAATCAGAAAAGAATTATTTTAGCACATTCACTTAAATGAGGCTCTTACCTATAGTCCTATTGTAGAAGACAATCTTCTTATATCCTATGCATTGATAACTGTTACGGGAAAATATGGACTAAAACTTACAATTCTGATGAATGAGTGTACAGTTCAAACAGATGATCTTTTATTATTGGATAGGATGATTAATAAACTAAAGAGACCCAAGCTGCCATTAGTGTATTATTATAGTTTCAAATAGAACTCTAAGCTCAATCTTAAATAATGGATTTGTTACTAGTCCTTCTTTACACAATATTTAAATATTCATACACACTTTGTCACATGAATCTGGCCATTGAACAGTCTATACAGCTAGTACAGTTCAAAGTATGCTACCATGTTCTCAAAGATACTGCATTAGAATTCTATCTATTGAACACCACGTGGGCTGGGTCCCTGCTTGTAGGTTCTACTCAGCCCCTCCATATACAGGGCACACACACACACACACACACACACACACACACACACACACACGCTTTCTTGCTTTAAGAATTAGGATTATGGTTTTTATTTCAACTAACCAACAGTGGAGGTTCTAAGTGTTCAAGGAGTCATAAAGCTACTGAAGATACAGGAAGTGTGGAATACATGTAAAACTATAAATAACCAGAACAGACATTTGAAAGCAGTAAGAGAAAATAATGGGTGAAAATGTGTAAAGTATATAGACCAGTGATTATCAACTCTGACTGCACAGTAGTATTATCTGAGACCTCTACCTAGAATTCTACTTAGAAAGTTGCATTCTTTTTTTTTTTTTTAAGAATTATTTATTTATTTTAGGTGGAGACCCTGACATGGGGCTTGATTCCACAACACTGAGATCACGACCTGAGCTGAAACAGAGTTGGATGCTTAACTGACTAAGCTACCCAGGTGCCCAGGTCTGATGATTTGATATAAAAAGAGAAAGGGCAGGAATCACTGGGCATGGAGAAGAATAAGAGGAAGATTACCACAGCTTTATCATTAAACCCTGGGGAAGTAAAAAACTGCTCTCAGCCATCTCCAGCCCATGAGAAAATCATCTTGGGCTAAACTAGAGAGTTCTATGGAAGAAGAGACTGTGCTGTCTGATGCTTACTTACTGTTTTCTCAAGGATGTCCTTTCTTCTTTTGTCTGGATGAGTTTTTAAACTTGGCCTGCTTCTGAGATTGGTTTCTTTTCTACCATGTGAGGGGTGAAAACTGTTGCTTACTCTTTTTGCTCCCTTTCTTACTTTCCCCCAGAGTTCCTACTCTAACTAAAAGATCAAAACCTGGATTTTTAAGCTGATTTTATTCCTTACAGAGTTTCTAAGATTTTTCTTTCAAAGGCCCCAAAATAGTTGTCAGTTTATATGACAAATTCAGAAGGCTTTTCACCCTTCACTGGATAGTCCCCCTGCTTCTGAGCAAACACGGTTCTTGGAGCCAAAGAGTTCCAGCCATGTAGCTTTTGATTTCCTACTAAATCTCCGAGTACGAGGTAATTCCATTGAGTTCTATTTCCATTTCCACCCAACTTGATGACTCATACTCAGTGTAATAAGGCCCTATCCCTCTTTATTTGTTTAGTATTTAACTCTGCCACACTCCAGGTTTCTGAAACCCATAAATACAATAAAGGATTTAGCTTATGGTCTCTGAGGGCTCTGACCAGGAAATAAACTGATGGAAGACCCTGGCTATTTTGCCAATCTGTGTGTGCTTGTGTGTTTCGTCTTTTGTTTCTGTTTCACTTCAACTTTCCTACGTTCAACCTTCTCCAAACCATGATTTATATAATGAATAAATTGAGAGCACATGGTTGGAATGACTCAGACTGGCTGGAGAAAAATCTATGGGACTCCCCTGGGGGTGAATGTGGTGTGGTTGCCTCTGACCTACGATGATATCACAGCCAAGAGCAAGGAAAAGAATGACAGAATCTAGGGCAACCAACCATGTAGTAACTTCTAATGCTTGACATTCGCATTCCAAAACCAAAACAGAACAAAACATGAACTTGCACAAGACAGCTGTGGTGGTTTTGTGGTGAGCTTCACCTAGCTAGTGAGGAACTCTACATTATCATCTGCGAGTTTGTTAGAAAAACTCATTCTTGTGCCCATCTGGGGCCCACTGAGTCAGAAGCTTTTGCAGTGGAGCCGAGCAGCCTGTATTTTAGTAAAGCCTGCAGTGATTCTGGTGTGTAAGAATCCCTTCCCTAAACACTAAGGACCATTTCTAGGGTTATCCCTTCTAGGGTTATGAATTGAGCCCCCTTTCTGCCATTCACTTCTGCCATATTTCTTCTCATTCCAGAGAGAAATGTTGGTCCCTTAGTGTTGGGCAGAGAAATATCAACAGTATTACTAGCTAAGGGATTTCACTGCAAACCCCAGGGTCTCTTTCTGTGTTATCCCTGCCTGACTAGGAGGAGTCATAAGGGACTTGGTGGGATGGCCAAGACGACTTTGGAGATGGTAGTCTGGGCCTTCTTGTTACTCTCATAAGAGGAAAACATTAAGAAAAAAAATATATCTATCTCTAATAGCTTATAACATTACAGAGAACTCCACCAACCTGTCCAGCAGAATGTCTTGGGATTTGTCTAATACTTGAAGACTATTTCTAGCCCTTGGGTGACTGAGGGGAAAACGAAGAGCTTGACTCCTCTCAGAGCAGCAATTCTCTGGCTTTAGTTTGCACAGGGATCCATGGGGTCACAAAAATACAGATATTCAAGCCTGAAAGATTCTTGTGCAGATGGTCTAAAGTGCAGAGCCTGGGAATCAATGTTTTAATAAGAATCCCAATTGATCCTGCTGTTGCTCCCATAAGAAATTTCAGGAACTCCTGACTTCCACAACAATAGATCCATTTTTAGCCTGTATATTATAGCCATTTACCAATCTCCTTAGCTGGATATTTCAGTCTTCTCTCAGTTAAAAACAGAAACTGATACTGGGTGCCTGGGTGGCTCAGTCAGTTAAGTGGCTGCCTTCAGCTCAGGTCATGATCCCAGGGTCCTGAGACTGAGCCCTGCATCTGGCTCCCTGCTCAGTGGAGAGCCTGCTTCTACCTCTCCCTCTGCCTGCCACTCTGCCTACTTGTACTCTCTATCCCTCTGCCAAATAAATACATAAAATCTTTAAAAAAATTTAAAAATAAACAGATACTTTATAATAATAACATTCCCATATTCACGGGGCACTTGAACACTTTAAAAAGTTCTTTTATATGCACAATTTCCAAAGAGGGAAGGCCCAAAATAGTATAGCTTTGAGAATGTTGTTTCCTCAATCCAAGCAGTTACTTATGAACTTCAGAATATAAATTTATGGACATATACAATGTACCGGGATTCATGCCATGAATGAAATCAGGCATTATGGACAATAAGTTTCCAAGGGAAATCCAAAAGAGGATATATATATATGTGTGTATACACACACACACACACACACACACACACACATTTTTCACATTTTTTTTTAAGTAAGAATTAAATTAAGATTATTTTTTAGTGCAATTGCCCTAGAGTCCCAGCTGTTTTCAAAGCTGTGGTCTAAAGTATTGGATTAAGTACTTTTTTCATACTTGAAAAACTTGCGGTGCAACTTCCAATGCATACTGCCAAATAAATACTATGTCCAAGTTTATTCATTTGGAACAGACATAAAAATCAACCAAGAGTTTTCTGTATTTAGGAGTGGAGGCAGACCCCTGAAGGACACATTTTCATTTTGTAATTAGAAAGGATCAGGACGCCTCTCAGGAATATCCCAGCAGTCTCTAGCTCTAACCAGTTACTTTTGTTAGAGAAGAAAGCAAATGCAGCCAAGGTTGCAAGTGTGAGGCCCACAGAAGAGAAAAACTATTCTCTGGTCACAGACTGCACCCTGACCTCCTGCCTGATGCCCTACAACTGTGGCCCACTGATCTACTGCTTTGAGACCATCATCTGTTCTTTGTACACAACAGTTTTACCATACAACACGGTAGAGGAATCCAAGGTGGCCTCTCCAGTATTAAGTAGATAGCACTGTACAGAACAATACTGGCGATTAATCCTGACATTTGTATCTGATTACTTTACCTTTAGGCAGTTACTCTGTGGTTTTCTTACCAGCTTTTTAACAGTTGCTACATTGCTGTGTAACTTGACATTGCTATAACTTCATTTGGTTCTGCTTAAATTTTTTACCTGCAGATTTAGGTTAGAGGTAAATACACACTAGCTCTACCTTAAAAAGTTCATTTTAACTAAAATAACTGCTGGAAGATTATACACAGCTTCAGTCTGTGTGGAACTTAGAGTGAAAGTGTGAAACATACAGCATTAAACATATATCCACACCTCTGTGTCAAATTTCTCCAAAGAGAAAAAGGCAAAACCCATAAACCTAAGGAAGGGTCCATTTGATACACCTTTTCATAATTCTCACTTTCTGTTCCAATTTTTCTTCTTTTAAACAACAATAAAGAGGGTAAAAAGGGTAAAAATCTTTGTCTAAGATAGATTTTATTAAAGTAAGCTTTAAGGACTGGAGTCAAAAGCCTTTTCCCATGGGCTTCTAGACCAAAACAAAAATTGAAACAGAAGTCTGCAGATAACAAGCTGTGGAGGTCTCTGGGGCCGAGCTTCTCAGACTGCAGTAGAGTTCCATTCCACCACTGCCAGGTACCATTAATGCTCTGGGCCCATGTTCAGGGACTAGTGAGAAGGATAGCACATCTGTGCTCTGAATGCTATCGGCTCTGCAAGGTCACTCAGTGAATTTAAACCCCAAGCATCACTAAATGAGTTTGTACTTGAATAAAAACTCTCAGTTCACGCAAGCTATAATGACATTATCCTGTAGTTGAATGGCACCTTAGAAATGACCTGGTAAGGGTCAGATCCCTTGGATTCCAGATAAGGTATTGACCACTTGTCCAAGAACACACTGCTGGTTAGCAGAGTATTCCTTAGCTATTAAAGAAAATTATCACATTTTGACAGCAGGGAGGTTTTGACCGCCTTAAAAACACTTAGAAAATGAGACAAATAATGCCCACAATGGTCTCTGATTTCTATCCAATTCCTTACCCTCATTTTCTCTCTGTACCTTCCTCTTTTTTCCACAAGCTTCCCCTCGTCCTTCATTTCTAAGCCATTCCTGATACACCTCCTCACCCTCTATCCCTCAGCCTCTCCCTATTTCCACCTCATAGGGTAGTATAGACTTGGCGATAGGGAAGGGAATCAAGAATTATATTGATTATACCTACTGGCAATTTTTGTTAAAGGCTTTCTATCTTCAGAGGACATTTTGTATCTGCACCAAAACATCCAGCTTTTCAGGAGAGAAACACCATTTAAAAACCAGGAATACTAGATGAGAAATTTTACCTTTTAACTTCTGACTGTACCATTATCTGTAGATGTATCAGCCACTTGTTATTATCTTTCTGATTCTCCCTGTAGCTCTGGACACCACTGCAGAGTTTGGCTCTAAGTGGGCACCAGCCAATCTCACACAGGTGCAAACTCCTGACAGCATCATGTGGCATATGCTAATGCTCTCTCTCCTTACTGTTC
This sequence comes from Spilogale gracilis, assembly GCA_004023965.1. NCBI lineage: Eukaryota > Metazoa > Chordata > Mammalia > Carnivora > Mephitidae > Spilogale > Spilogale gracilis. The sequence continues at coordinate 157,069 of PITA01002004.1, forward strand.
CTGTGCTTCCCGCTGCAGATGGAAAAGCCCCAAAAAGCCATTTGGGATACTCAAGCATGCACAACTCATGAATAGGAAATGAGAATTAGTGCAAAACTATTCACCTGCCTTCTTCCCCAGCTCACACGAAAGGTCCCGGGATACAGTTTACATGGCTCTTTGGGGGTGAGGTCTCTTGGATTAGGCGATCTGGCCAGCTTTTCTAAACATCTCCATACTGGCTCTTGCTCCTTCTTATGTTACTACCTTTGTTTCTCACTTCTGTTCTCTGGATTTGAATTCTCTAATAAAGTAACAACACCCAAGCCTACTTTCAAGGTAATCCAGGCTAAGTGAGTATGCTTTGATTTGAACTTTATATTCCATTAAAACCTCAAAATGACATTGGCCCTTACTTTACAGTATATGATTTAGCATTTATCAATTATGTGACTACATCTAATTATACAAAAAATGTCAATCCCAAACTAACCAAGAAATTGGTTATTAATGACTTACCCGGACTCTGTTTTCAAAAGGATTCTACTCTATATTTAAACTTCGCTTGCTTTGGTATAATAAGGGTGTGTGTGACTTAGAGTAAGGAAAGAAAAAAATATCATTAAAATTGCATTATAAATTCATGTTCCCTATGTTGTCCATACAATTCAAAATGTTGAATTCATTTGTGATAACATCAAGCTTTTGAGATGTTTTAAATTAAAAATAAGCATGTTTGGTCAAACAGCTTTGGGAAATTTTGAGTTAAATACAATTATGCATTTGTTTTTCTTTATTGTAAACTTCTTAGAGCCTTTGCTATGTACAACTACAGATTATTCATTGATATGTGTTAGTATGTCAACATATTACAAGTATATCAACAATATTACATGTTGGAAATCCAATGGTGGGCAAAACCAGAAATAATCCTTACTCTCATGTAGCTTTCAGCCCACTGAAAGGAGACCAAAATCCAATTAATGATCACGTAATTCAAAGTAAATTAGCAAATGTGAGAAATGAAAGGTACATGTGAGTTTGTAATAAAATTCAAATGAGAACGGTGAATATCTGAAGAGGCTAAAATATATACCATTTATAAACATAATTTAATCACCAATCATTTTCAGGGGAATATTTTTTGGGTGTGTGCATGCAATGCTGGATTAAAAATGAGTGCAGGGTTAAAAACTGAGATTCCAACAATGTTCAAAGGTTTTGTCCTTGAGAAAGATGCTTAACCTCTGTCTCCTCATTTGAAACTGAGAAGTTTGAACTCACTGATATCCTGTGGTTTTTCTAGCTATATATTGTATGACTGAATAATTCTAGCTAAAATGTTTAAAAATGTGAGTATATTGTTTGTGATCTCTCCAGGACCCAAATCTTTGCCACTAATCTAATTGCTGATTTCCCCCTCCATCTGAATGATATTATGGGAAGTAGAAGCCATAATAACCTATGTTAGGAAATTTTCCTACTTATTGATAGCTTTTGCCAGCTTTTGATTGAAACTGTACTCTTTAGCCTAAAGATGTGGCATAATTAAACAAAGAATTGTTTTGCTCAAAGAATAAGATTCAATGTAAAAAAAAAGTTGAGATAGAGAATTGGCCCACATTTCCTTTGGTGAGCACAATGGTTGATAACTGTGTTGAAATTTATGCAGAAAATATGACATAATGTATTTGGAATTAAAATAATCTTAAAATATTAAAATGATTTTTTAAAAATCAATTAAAATTAACTTAGATTTCTGTTTTAAATGCCATTTTCTAGCTAATCTCTTTAATAAGTCAGAGTTCTGTTTCCCATTTGTCTCCTTTTTTAAATAAAAGCTTTGCTATGTGTCATTATGTCTAATCCATCTTGGATAATATGGATTTAATAAGACATATTTCCTTATGTGAAGCATTTGGAAAGCCCTTGCCACAATCTGCCATTTCAGGTCACACACACCTCGTGATACTTTGACCTGGCAATTACTTATAGTTCCTTCCTTAATTTCTGAGGAAAAAATAATAATGTGATAAATTGGGACGATGTTCAAATTAGCTTTTAAGTTTCTCCTAGTTGGGTGAACTTTGCAAGGACTTCTATACACATTTCCTCCTTAGAGTTACATTAAACGTTCTGATCCATTTTTCATTGTCACAAAATGTTCTTCTAAATGTCCACAAGTCAAGTTTAAGGCAGCATTATAACATTAATTCAATAAGCCATGCTACTAATCTGGGCTAGATATACTTCTCCCTAGATTATCATGTGCCAAAAGTCCTAGCATTCAGCCCTGGCTTTACCATGCACAAATTTTGGAACCTTTGTCAATTCTTCTGATCACTATTAGCTTCGGTGTGTATTTCATACACAGAAAGTAAATTATCTGGTCTGCATACATCACAAGATTGCTTTAAGAACCAAATTAAAAAATACACAAAAATGTCTTGAAATATAAAAGGAATTTTACAAATATGAGATACTGTTCTTGTTGCTCTCCAAAGATTCAATTTTTTAAGCTCATAGTCTAGAAACCAATAAGACCTTATTAGATACAAGGAAGATATGAAACCTGCATAATGCGGTTTCTCAATTATAAAAGATAACCTTAAGACACTTACACCAATTAAGAATATAATAATTAAATACTATGTATTATAAGCATGAAGTACAATAGCCGCTCGAAGAAGTAAATAATCAGTATAAACTGGAATCATGAGGGAGAAGTTCATAGACTTATGACAGGCCATGAAAAAGCCATACTATATGAGTAATTAGAGAGGATATGAGTAAATGGAAAGCAAAAGATGTAGACAGAAAATATTCAGCTGAGGTAATCACCAGTACAAAGAACTGAAATGTTCAAAGGAATGAATCACTTCTCAGGTGACATGGCTAGATCCTTTATATCATTCTGGTCTTTTGTGCACATTTGAATCCTTGCATTCTTCTATCCAAAAGGAACATGTGAAAGAATTCAGGACCAACGAATCATTTAGAATACTCTGTTCTTAAATTCCTGATACCTCCTCTTATTGCTCTTCTTCTACGAAATGCAGTGTAGACCATTTTTGGCAGGCTATCAACATGCAGCCTGTCACCATACTGATTAATGTGTCTATAGCCAGAAAAGCAATGATAAAAATGACAAAGTGATATTTCACATTTAATCTCTGACAGCCACTTTCCCAAATACAACTGTGGAATTTATAAATCAAGAAGAAAATCTTCATATTTTTAAATCTAGTCAATATGGTGATTCCTGCTTTACACTGTTCATAAAGCATTAGTGTGACTGGCCAGAGCGACCCTGGCCTAAGAAGGGAAGTAAAAATCTAGGAAGAAGAGAAACAAAACGAGCATGTTTTGTTATAGTGATACTCAGGATTATCACATAACTGGAGGCAATCATGGAATCATGTTTTATCTATAAAAGCTGTCATGGTTATCTCAGAAACCTAGAAAGAATATGCATATGGCATGCCAGAGTCCCTTAATATGTGCTCCTCAGCACACTTTTTCCTAAGGGAGGAAGGCTCACACATGGTCCCCTCTCTTACCCAGAGGTGTTCAGTGATTCCTGTGAGGTATTTTGTCATTGCAAGGACAAATCACAAAGTCGTTATGTGATGTCATTAAATCACGTGTGTACTTCCTCTCTCTGTTTCTTTACTGGTTTCAAGCTACAACTCAGTTACTTATTAAGCAAAAACTTTATCTTGAGCTAATTTCACCTTCATAATCTCTCCACCCCAGAACCCAATAATAGGCTCACTTAACAAAAATTTATATAGTTCCCATGATGTCATGGGTGCTTTGGGGGAACTGATGATCCACAGACATATCATACCTGGTCCTAAAAATTACTTATTGAAGTCACTGTGCACTTGTAATACTATTTAATTTCTCACATGTCAACATAACTTGTTTTATTCTTGCCTCTTCCTTAATATCCAAAAGCAGTCAGTTTTTTTTAGAGATTCTGTTTCACTGATAGTACAGTCAGGAAGATCTACCAAATACCTTCGATGAACCTTATGCCAAATTTTGGCATGGAATTGATGGGGATGGGTATAGAGATGGAGGATGAAGAACCTAGTTGATACTCCCTCCCACACTGCCTTCCTCACTCACATCTTGGTAAAGATACAAGCTCACCACAAAGAGATTTTACCTTTGAATGCAGATTTCTAAGCCTTGATATTAAAATATTAAATGTTCACTAAATACAATTATTCTTTACTAATGGCCTCATAGAAGAGCACTACTAAAAAAGGAAATTATTCCAACTTTATAAGGTATTTGCCTGAACTAAAAAATTGGTTGAATCTCAGTCAAGTCATGAATACTATAGCAATTTCACTCTTTCAGGCATTTGTACATGCTATGGTCTTTATTTGGAAATCCACTTTTCTCTGCTCAGAGAACCCAGTTTAAGTGTTACCTTCTGGGTGAGGTTTCTTCTGATCTCTCTAAGATGGATAATAATGCTCTCTCTTTTGTTCTTTCATTATATATCTTCATTGAACCAAACTTCCATTGGAACACTGATTATTTGTTTCAGTGTTCATCTCAACTCAGCTCTAAACTCTTTTATAACAAAGACATTTTTATATTTGCCTTCTTAGTGCCAGGCTAATCACAGAGACTCAGTACTTGTCTGTGAAATAAAGCATTGTCACAGTCACATGAAGTAAGTGCTAACATTAAATGGACAAGGGACAGGAACCCATAACCATTTGTCCATGTCTACAGTGACTGCCCTGGTTGTGAAAAGGAGGGAGTAACCCTCACTATTTATACTATTTATACTGATAATATCAATTCTGGATAAAATGGATGTCAAGGGCAACCTTAAAATAAAAAGGTATCCATTCATTCCGAGAGGCATTCTGTAAACATTTACTGATTAATCACCATGTGCCTTAGAAGGCAAGATAAATGACATAGTCTTTGCTCTTCAGGAGACAAGAAAATAAATCTTCACAATTCAGGGTATTAAGTGTTGAGCATTGGGTTAAGAAAGACACCTAATAATCCACACTAGGTGAGTCAGGGAAGGCTTCTCCAAGGGGTTATGTCCAACATTCTTGAAAGACCAATGGACTTAACTGTGAAGTAACTATAGAAAGCATTCTAAGTAAACAGGAAAGCTATGTGAATGTTCCCTGTGGGGGAAGAGGCTAGCATGTCTCTGAATTGCAAGTACTTTGGTATAGCCAGATTTGGGATCTAAGGGGTAAAGAAAAAGTAGGGAAAAGGGGAGTTCTACCTAGTTATAAGCTAGTGAGGGAAAGGTGTGAATGCATATAAATAAGTATCAGGTTCTTAAAGGTCCAATTTAATGGATTCTGATTGCCTATTCCAGTGAAGTCCTTCCTTAAAGGGCAGTGTTGTCCAAATTACAGGTAATCAGTCAAATTTGATGTACCTGGTGCATTTGGGGAAAGATTTAAGACAGTTATGCTAGTCCTACCTATTAACATTTTTAAAAAATTGATTATGTTAAAAATCCACAAGGTAGATACACCAAACTTTTTTTTACATATTTAAAAATATTTTTAAAATTTCCTCGGGGCGCCTGGGTGGCTCAGTTGGTTGGGCGACTGCCTTCGGCTCGGGTCATGATCCCGGAGACCCGGTATCGAGCCCCACATCGAGCTCCCTGCTCGGTGGGAAGTCTGCTTCTCCCTCTCTCACTACCCCTGCTTGTGTTCCCTCTCTGGCTGTGTTTCTCTCTGTCAAGTAAATAAAATCTTAAAAAAAAATTTTTCCTTTAAGTCTAGAAAAAGGATGAATAACCAACTGATTCTGATATATTAGCACAACTAGTCTGAAGAAAAACATTTGGTAAAATGGACTATATATTGTAATTTTGAGTACTTTATATTGACCAGATATGGCTATAAGTAAAGTTTTTATCCTCATGGATGAGAGATTAATTTAGTACAAGAGTAATGTGTCCATAAGAATCTTCAATAGTAATTTCCTGGACTGAACTTAACCCAAATTCTACTTTGTATAAGAAATGCTACATTTCTGCTAACTGTAATTCCAATCTTTGTTTTTAATCCTAAATTGGCATTACTTCCCTCTCCAGTGTACAGTTGTCATTTTACTAAGTGCTTATATAGAAGACCTACTTGTTTCTCTGAGAAAATCATGAAACAGGATTGTCTTCTTTACAAAACAATACCTAAAGAACAGAATCTAGAGTTTCAAGAGATATTACAATCGTTTAAGAGGCAGAAAAGAAAAGAGCTATAAATCAGTTCCAGTGGTAGAACAATCATTTATACCCTACAACAAATAGATTCATTCACATAATCTGTGCTAGGATTCTCAAAAGTCTCAAAACCTTATCTGAAAAATCTTAATGGATCATCAAAGAAAGCAAAGTATTTTACATGCATTTATTTAAATCCAAGATTGAATTCAAGCATTTTAAGTCTGTCCTAGTAGAGAAGTCTATGCTAGAGCTCAATTAGTATACAGTGATGACCCCATGGCTCCAGTCCCAAAGGGTGCTTCAGTGTGGGATAGCTGATGAATCCCTTCCTCTCTGAGTATCTCTTCATATTCGGTGTAAAATTCAATATAAAGTAAACACTCCCCCACCCCATGTCAACTTTTAAATATTTTAAGGCTTTTTGGAAAGACAACATCTGGGGTGAACTAGGAGTAAGATATGCTGACCAGCTGCTTGTGAAGTTCATTGGAATGTTGGTTTTCAGGAATTTTCCTGATAGACCACACACACACACACACACACACACACACACACACACACAAAGGATAGAAAAAGCTAACAGGTCTATGGATACAAAAAGATTTTTGGAAACAAAAGGGAAAATAGTTTCTTTGTAAATCAGTAACACAAGGAATCAATCAATGCAGGAGAGGAAAAGAAAACACACAAAAAGTAATTTTTTAAATCTAAAGATTTCTGACTGGAAGTCTAAGACTGATATATATATATATATATATATATATATATATATATGAAAAAATACTTTGTGGGGAAACATTATACATGTCTAGATCTCAAGATATACCCAAGGTATAAACTCTTACCACATATCTGAGATCAGTGGGCATCATTTCTGCTATTGGTGAAGGAAAGCACCAAGTTGCCTGGGGCTATGCAGCTTGTCACGGTGTGAACCAGAACTAAAATAGGATTCCTGGCTCTATGGATTTCTGATATCCAATTCAGCAGACTTTGACTTTCCACTAGATACTCTGCAAGTTAAGCAGTTCTCATAACAGCTTGTGCCAACTACTTAAATACCCTGTCAACTCTTCAAGTGTTGCGCCAAGTGGGACACTACTTCCTAGGGACCTAGTGTGTCCTCAAGGACTAGTACCTACCTTGCTATATTGTTTGAATTTAGGTAATAGTAAGAGTTCAAGAAGCCATCATTTCTAAAGTCTTGCATATTGAAATTCTGATGTTAATATCTTATTGAAAGAAGACTTTCCTGGATACAGGCCGAGGAGCCCCAATTACTTCCTTAAGTAGTAAACAAAATTCCCAATGTTGATAAAGTGAATCAATATTTATACAATATTAACACTGGTTGTTTAAAAAAAAGTAGAAGAAGAAAATCAAATAATGGGAAGTGAGCAGGCATGTATTCATATGTGTGCTCATGTTGGAACAGAATTTTTCTACAATATGCCACACAATCAATTTACTTTCCATTCAATTGGTTGGTTGGTTGACACTGAATACACACAAGATATAGAGTGTCCCATATTCAGATTTTTTTGGTATTAAGTGAAAAAACTTATGCTTAGAAATGTTTCTTATTGACATGATTGGAAAATCTGGAAGTTAATGACTGAATATCAAGCATAAGGAAAGTAATATAAGGAAGGTAGAGGGGTGAAAGGTAGAGAGTGAAATAATGAGAAAGATGAGGTAAAAATGTATTATTAAAAAGTACCATTTGTTTAACAACTATTTTTTAAATTTTTATTTAATTTTTATTTGTTTGTTATGTTCAGTTAGCCAACATATAGTATGTCATTAGTTTTTACTGAAAAATTACTATTCCTAGACACTGAACAAAATATCATAGAACTGAATTCTAGTGAGCAGAGAAAGAAAATATATAGTTACCAAGTGTATAATGTGTCAAGAGAGGATAAAGTTATGGCTATATTGATATTTTAAGTAGAATAGGCTGAAATTTTAAATGATATTAGATTAAAATTAAAAATACTTTTTAGGACAGCTTAAAATAGGAATTATTCACCTACGGTCATGTGTCTATATGGTAGTATATAGTTCATAACAGGAAGGATTTTCACTAGGTGTTCTTTCAAGCATCATGCCCTTATATCCCAAGAAACAACCTAGAGCAATGCTTCATTTATAATGAAACTGCTACCAAGATAACCCACTGACTTTATAGGAAGACCTTTCTCTGTATAATCTTTGAAGTAGTAACTCTAACCTTCCCCTCTCATCTCCAAATCCCTATTTTCAAAGACTGGTTGCTTTGGGACTTAACAGCAGTGTGAAGAAGGGGTCTACGTGGATGGGATCAGACCCCAGAATTAGTTTGATAGCTTTGTATTCACTCCACAGAGCCCTGGAGCTCTGTGACAATTGATTAAAGAGTGAACAGGTAAAGGTAATGAAATGACACCACAAAAGAGACCTCACCAGGGGAAGATGACATACAACTCAGCAGACCATTAAATTACCTCTCTTGATTTGTTCCAATAAGATATATACAGTCTTAGTCCACAAAATACATTTTGTATTACTAATATTTATCTGAAGCTTACTCATGATTATTTTATTTCTTTTTTTAATATCCAACTTTGCTTTAAACTCTCTGCAAGCAAATAATATGCATGGGGGAGAAGTCATTTGCACGATCACATCCTTTCATACTCTAAACAAAAACTTTCTCCAAATTAACATAGCATTTTGAATTCCCAATGTTTGGGTTAACAGAACCATTGCACATTCCTATTATTGGTTCACTGAAGATTTGGTCATATAACAACATGTATCATGGCTTCAGAGTAATTTCAAAGTACTCTGCTAATATATAGAGAGGGATATAGAGATTAAAATACCCATTCTCTGTAAATCTTGAAGGAGGACAGGCAAGCCTGAAGACAATTACAGAAAATTAAGTGCTATTACAGATACAGGCATAGAAAAGAGATATTGGCACCTAACTCACTATTGGTAGAGGATACTGGACAAGAATTCCTAGAGGAGATGAGACTTGTCTTGAGTCTTGAAGATTAAGTCATATGTAAATAGTGAGGAGGTATGTGCTATGGTGAGTGCTGTGAATTGCGTAAGACTGATGAATCACAGACCTGCACCCCTGAAACAAACAAATGCATTATATGTTAATTTAAAATAGATAGATAGATAGATAGATAGATAGATAGATAGATAGATAGATGATAGATAGATAGTAGGGGTGTGGGTGTGTATAGAGAAGAACATTCTGAGTAGCCTTTCTTGTTCTCAAAAGAATTAAAGATGCTTAGCAGGAACTTAGGCCTTAGCTCCCAGGCTATATAGTTATTTCTGCATCATAAATTCTTCTTTCTGTTCCCATGTCTAAAATATCTGTTAAGTGGTGCATTTGTACAAGATCAGAAATATAGAAGTGGCAATTGAGGTCTGGTCGGTGTAAAAGAACAAAAGCAAGTTGCAAAAGTGGGCTAGTTTATGGGCTTCTAGTTAGGGAGTCAGGTCGCACCTGTAATTGACAATCCCAGCCTTTTGATATAATCTCATTGTGCAGCTTGACAAGGGAGGTCTCAATGCATTATGAGGCCTTCGAGTGCCATTCTTCTGCAAGCTAAGACAAGGTAAAAAAGCTGGGTTTGTCAGACTAGCTCTTGGTTCTTCAAGCCATCTGAGATCTCGTGTAGGATGACAAACATGAGATATGCATTTCTAGTGGAATGCCCACTCCTTTCCTGTTGGAAGTCTAGAATGTGACCATGAGTGCAAGGCTGGTGGATACCCATTCTGCTGAGGAGCCAAAGATTCTTCGGGGTGAAGGCTGTGTCTCTAAATTCTGATACTTATGGACAAAGTGGATTACCATGGTACAAGCCCAATGCTCAGGGGGCCATTAGGTGGTCCAAGGCAATATTCTCCAGGGCACAAAGTCCTGGGGCAATTCATTGAACTTCTCAGCCCCTGTGCAGCCCATTATGAAAGCACTTCTAATTCCTGTGGGCCACACACACCAGGCAGAGCCAGAGGTGCTGGCTCAGGCTTGCTACTGACTGAATTCAATGCCACTGTGGTGCTGTTTCTCAGATGTTGAAAGGCCATTGGTAGACTTTCTTTGGTAAAACAATGAAATATTCCACGAGCCAAGTCCCTTCCCTCTAGGGTAGTGTGGGAAGGGGAAAAAGGAGGGAGTAGATATTTTTAGCTTTTTATGTAATATGTATAGATGATTCTATTTAAAGAGTGGGGGAAAGCAAGGGTACTGGCTGCTGCTATGTATTAACTGGGCTGCCTCCCTTCTACCTTCCCTAAGAAAAAGGGAGATGCTTTCCACTTCCTCTTATGTGGCTGGGTCTTTGCTTAGATAAAACTCGATAACCAAGTCCTCCAAGTTCAGCATTTGTTATACAAAAGGAAGAGCTTTGAAATTTAGAAATCTCTTTTCTAATTTCGCAAAGCTAAGCTTTTTTCAAAATATTGGCTTGTTATATTTGAGAGTAAGTTAACTTCTTTGTTCTGTGGGTACTTGTTGCTGATCTCCCTGGAGAAGTTCACATCACATCTCAGCAATGGAGGTCAAAGGCAACAAAGGAGCATGATATACAGGAGAAATAAATGCATTGGTTTAATATTTGCAAAATACTATCCCCATATCATTGGGAAACACTGAGGCTCCCCAAATTAAAAGTATGCTAATTCAACACACAAATGAATAGAAGCCTAGATATGTAGGTTTTTAGATAAAGAGCTACTGTATACCCAGGCTTAATAGATCAGGTAATCTTTGATTGGGGTCCATACTACAAGGATATTCTGGGTAGTATGGAGAAGAACCAAGTATCACAAAGCTTTAGAAATAGATTATCAGCCAGTAAGGAAAGGGCCCCCTATAAACTGTGTGTAATTAATTACCTTATTGTTGTAGGATTGGAAGTTGGGCATTATGCTGGCAGGAGAGGATATGTATATGAAGGTGTATAAGTTCAGTTAGGGGTAGAAAAAGCACTATTTTAACCTCAAAAAGAGAAGCAGCTTGATACAGCATAGCCTTTTGACAGAAAAAGTAAGACCTGCTCGATGTTAATAAAGGACTTTTCTAAAACAAATGAAGAAACAACTGTTTCTTTTAAATCCTTAATGGTTTCTTCCAATGTCTCCAACAATCTAGGAATATTTAAATTTAATTAGAAATCAAGGAGTCAAATGCACATCATTTTTATTTAGATGCTTGTTAGAACATTTGGAGGTCATAGGAAAATTGAGTATAATAAAAAAAGGGAATGTTGCCACTCTGAAAACTAGTGATTTGTTGCCTAAAGTGTAAGGATTTTTGAAATCAATGGTACTGAATTAATTATAAAGTGTTATGGGTGGAAGAGTTCAGAATAACACTGAAAGTGTTCTTGATGATCTTACTTCATGTTACAAGATTAATTAAAGAAAAATAAATAGTATGAAAACGATGATAGGTCTGATTTTTGCTCATGACCTCATCTAGAAGACATGTAGGCAAAGTAAAATATAGATAATTTCTCACAAGTATGATTATTACTGCTATTACTAGCCTTACTGTGTTCTGTAAAATCCTCACATTTCCTGGAGCAAACCTGAGAGAATCTTGTCTCTACCTTCAGATTTCTTCAAACTGGGAGGAAGTTTGCCGGAGGGTCCTCTTTCCTACCTTAAAAGTGGATGGATAGATTGATGGATGGATGGATCTCTTTGCACATTAGTGCATTCATTCATTCATTCATCCCATTCATTCATTCATTCATTCAAGTGGGAGAAAACTTGCTCCTTTGCTCCTACTTCTGACAGTGATTTTTTTAGTCTTGTCCTTTAATTTTTCCCTTCCTCAGAACTTAGCCTGGGAAACTCTCTGTACATTTAACTTCTACTGACACCGTCCTCACTGAAGGCAACTGAGTCAGAGTCAAACAGTTGCTAATGTGGGAAAGGGAATTGGGTAGAGGAGGGGGCTCATTATAGACTGAGTATGTCCCCCCAAATTCATATGTTGAAATTCTAATGCCTAATGTGATGGTATTTGGAGATTAGGCTTTTGGAGGTGATTAAGTTATGAGGGTAGAGCCCTTATGAATGGGATTAGTGCCCTTATAAAAGAGACCCTAGAGAAGCTGTTCCTCTTGCCATGTGAGGACACAGAGAGATAACAGCTATCTATGAACCAAGAAGCAGATCTTCCCAGACACCAAATCTTGATCTTGTATTTTTCGAACTCTAGAACCACAAGAGGAGTCAAATGAAGATATTAATATTCCAACAATATTTCATGCTATGGCAGATGGACTATTTATAGGGATGACAGGGAAGAGAAACACTTTTTCAAAAAAGATACTATGTGGTGATTGAAAAGAGAAGGGGGAGCAGCACCTGGGTGGTAAAGTTAGTTAAGGGTCTGAGTCTTAATTGTAGCTCAGGTATGATCTCAGGGTTGTGGAGATTGAGTCCTGTGTCCAGCCCTCCACCCAGTGGAGAGTCTGCTTGAGATTCTCTCTCTTCCTGCCCTCCCTCAACTGCTCATACTCTCTTTCTCGAGTAAATACATAAGAAAAGAAATAAAGAAAGAAAGAAAGAAAGGGAGAAAGAAAGAAAGAAAGAAAGAAAGAAAGAAAGAAAGAAAGAAAGAAAGGAAGGAAGAAAGAGGAAAAGGGAAAGGAGAGAATAAAATGATACCATAGACAATGATAATTGCAACATGTCAAATGCTTCTCACCCCTCTCTCTTTCTGTTATGTCCTGGCCAGTCTGTCTCTTGTGGGTTGTGTAATTAGAGCTGCCATCACGTGTTGTTTGTAGCATCACACTCTGCAGGGCATACATACTCAACAGAATGTCAGATTAGCTCTACATACATTGCCAAGAAAAGGGGGAGAAGAAACACCTTAGACAATGCAGTGGCACATGCCATGATTTGTGTGTGTTTGTGTGTGTGTGTGTATTTCTTTTTGGTCAGTAGAATTGTTTGGATCTGCCACACTTTGGCATGAAAGCTTATTTTTGTGCCACATAAGTCCGTTAAGAAGAGGATAATAATTTGTTTAAGCAGACATGGGAATGCATTGCTTTGGAAGCAAGGTGTCTATCTAGGTACCAGAGCATGCCATTAAAACAAACAAAACAACGTGAACATTAACCAATAGAAGGAATTTATATGTTTGATTGATGAATTGAGATAGAAGCTCTTTCTGGTGTCTGTTCCAAATCCTATGTGAAAGGGAGAGGAGGGAGAAGGACAGAGGGAGAAGAGATGAAAAGAAGGAACTAACAGTCCTGTTGTGGAGTGAGTGTGATGAGAAGGAAGGACAGAGGACGACAAATGCATCAGACCAGTAGTCAGAGCATGAGTCATGAAGCCACTGAATTCCCTGCCAGCAGCCACTGAACACTGTTAACAGCACTGGTGGAGAGATCCAGAAATGCTGTAGTCCAAGCAGAAGGAGAGAGATGCCTGATATCTTCAGAAGACACAGAGATACTGACAATCTCAAAGTTTACTGACAAAGATTACACATCTGAACAGAAAAGTCTCACAAAAGAATCCCTGTTAAAGAGGCAACCCACTCATCATAAAGCTTAAAAAGGGGAGACGGCGTAAAGATTTCTGAAATTTAGATAAAAAAAGTTCTTCCAAAAGGAAAAAAAAATCTTCACCCCTGAAAGGCAGAAAATAGGTTTTGTTTTTGATTTTTTAGAAAAATCTTTTTTTCTGTCAGCATCTAGCCTCATAAGTAAAAGCTGTTCATGGGAGACTTTGGGGTTTAAAGCTTTTACCTCCTGCAGGCTTCTGCTTAGAACTAGATAATACAGTTACTAAGCTGGTACGAGGAAGGACCACCACATACAAACAGATAACACCTTGCTTTGGTAGTCACACTGTTGCCCACATTGCCTGCACATGCCCAACAAGGCTTTATGAATATATTCAAAAGTACCTTCCCCCAGTTTGGTTTAATATTGGGAAGTAGAAGGAAAGACCTCCTTGAGAGTTACAGGGTCTTAATCTTCACATTCTGAGATATTCAGTGTCCCTGTTTTATTTTCCAAGGAAGAGTCTCAGTTTCAGCTTCATGGTTCAGCCTGACCGGGATGGATGAGGCAAACCATCCACTGCTCTGCACATGCTATGGATTTAAAACCCAACCGGCAGAAGCAGCCCTGGATGTTCCTCCAAATCCTCTTTCTGCTGCTCTCCATAGCTCCTGCTTCCAGCCTTTGCTTTCTGCCCCCTTCTCTCACCTTAGATTTTATTTTTCCCCTGGAATCCCAGTTGGAGACACATGATATTACTATGTTCCTGGGCTTCCTGCTCAAATCCTAATACCATACACTCTTGATTTTGAAATTGCAGCAATGTGGGACTACAGACACCCCTATCACTGGCCAAGCCAGGCAGAACCTGCAGCTTCGACAGGGAAGAGGGGTTGAGAAAGACTGAAAGCAAAGTAATACATTTTGATGAGAGCACCTGCGAGGCTAATGAAAAACTTAAGTCAAATGAAACACATTTTTCTTAAAAACAAATCAGAATTTTACATTTATGGCTGTTAAAATAATTTTGATAATGCTTTGCTTGTTGTTAAATGTGTATTCTTTTCTTCTCTGCAGCCAGAGAGTCACTAGAATAAATGCATGTAGCTGTCATATCTCTTCCTAGAAGAGCAGGTCTAGAAATCCTGAAATTTACTGATGATTTTGCCTAAGAAAGCAAATCTCCTTAGATCCATGGGTAATGAACTCTGAGGATCGATGGAGGGCTCCCAGAATTACTTAAGATCACTTCCTTTAGGAGGAATTAAAAGGGATATAATTACAGCTTAAGTGTTTCGAGGGTTTAAAAGGAAATTTGTCCTAGGTGAATTCCAAGGAAAGACAGAAGGATGATGATTTTAGGTGTATGAGATGGAGGATACCAGAATGTCCTACTTGGTGTTCCTGAAGCCAATTGGTGCCCATGAGAGTGGCCGGTGAAAGAAGCAAGACATGTGAGGGGAAGTGGACAGTTAGAAACCAGAATATTGGCACAAAGAGACAAACTGGTTCCTGGTGGGAGGGGTCTCTGAAGGTACCTGGACCATTGAGACACTACTGCAGCAGTCGGCCAGCAGGCCCGATGGCCAGACTGTGCAGCACTGAACAGCAATGGTACATGGATCAACTCCCTTTTGTAGCTCCACTTGGGCATGGAAGCTAGATAGACCCTCCACCCTTTGGATCATAAAAGCCTCCCATTCTCATTAGTGTAAAAGGTTGCTTTCTTCATTTCTTCAATAAAATATTTTGAACATACAGAGAAGAATAATATAAGGAACAACTATGACCCAGGACTCAACTTCATCAAACTGCAACATGTATAACATTTTGAAACAATATTCTTGAACTAAATCTTTCCTGATATATTTCAAGACCCCTTTTTAGCCCAATCTCCCTTAATTTCATTCCCTTTTCTTCATTCCCAAAGTGTCATTCCCACGCATATTCCCATAATGTTCCTATGCATGTATGTCTTCATAAACAATATGCAGTATTGTCTTTAATGTGTTTAAAATATGTATTTTTGATGGAAATACCACATTTATCTATATATATATCATCCTTCAAACAAATTCTTAAAATTCTCAAGGATTTTTCAAATCTTTTGTTTGTCCTTGGTTTTTAGATCTATACATGTTAACATATACATATAATTGTAGTAATTTTTAAACACTTCATTTGTGGAAAATTTATTTTTGAGGTTTCACTACTGACAGTTTTCAAGCTCCACCCTTCTCCCCTGCCCTTCTGCTCATGTCTGCACAAAGGAATAAGAAAGTTCAGTGCTCATTCATTTGCCATTGAGAAGTTCAAAGAATCAAAGTCGGGGAGTCCAGATGGCAGAAGGCCAGGTGACCACATTTCGGGGAGTTCCCTGAAGAGAGCTGAATTCCAGCAAAAAAAAAACAAACACTACAGGACCACTGTGAACACCCATGAAATCAGCCTGAAATGTGATATTTCGCACTTCTGGATCACCACGGGAGACAAGGTAGAAACAAATAAGAGGGACCGGAGGCTTGCCCCCAGAGACAGGGGTGTGGGGGAGGAAGCCCGCAGAGCTGAACCATTGAAAGCAAATACCCCAAAACGAAAGTCCTCTATGAGTGAGGAATAACAGCAGATTATGGCCTGAATCGGGATGAGACAGAAACGGGAACACAGCGGAGCCTGCGGCAAGGCAAGGAGACTTTAAAAAAAAAATTTTTTTTTTTTTCCCACCGCTGGTGCCGCCGCCAGCTGCCAGCCGCTGGCGCCGGCACCGCCGTCGCCGCAGCTGCCACGAGAGCGGCGGGCGTGGATTCTATTTTCACGCCGCTGCCTTTCTCTTCCGTTTCTCTCCACCCCGTGGGCCAGGTGCGGACCCCCCCAGGGAAGGCGTTTTTACAGACTTGCATGAGACCGGAGAGGCCGAGGGTCCCGGGGCACAGACAAGGTCGCGTGATCCAAAAGGAGTTGTGGCTTTGAGGTGCGGGAGTGAAGCGACAAGTGGGGACGGGGACAGAAATCAATACAACATCTGCAACAGCCTGGCTGTGACAGACTGCCAACGGGGAGGCTGGAAAGAGCCCCTCTCTGTGTAGAGGCTCTCTCGGGGAGGGAGGTCTGGGAGCAGACATCTTGCTCTGACCTGACTTCCTCAGCGGCTGAAAAAAGACGTAAAAGAACAACGCTCCGATACCAGAGAATTGTAACCTGATAACCGGGTTACCATTGAGACCAGCCTCTAGCAAGGGGGCTGAGAGACGCAGCCCAGGTAGAAGGACTGAAACAGAATGGCAGGCCCCGCCCCCAGAAAGCAAGCCAGAAGCTCAGGAGGACAACATTCCAATGCAAAGCCCCAAATCGGGGGAAAGGCAATTTATTAAACTCCTGGCACTGACTACAAGTACCAAAAGCCCTATAACTCATTGATACAGTTTTCCACCTTATTTACTTTTTTAAACTTTTTTCTATTTTTACTTTTAAAGCTTCCACTTTAAGCTTAAAAATACATTCTCACGGTTTTTCTTCTTTCAATTTTTAGCCCCCTTCTTATCACAACGTGATACCCAATACAACACCCCATAACATTTTTTTTCTTTTTTTTCTTTTTTACCTGAAATTTTTTCAAACACACTCCTGTATTTTCTGCTTTTGTTGTTGCCTCCTGTTTCCCTGTTCGCTCTCTCTGTTTTTCCCTTTCTTCTCTCCTCTTTCCTTTATTCTCTTTTTACGTGTACATGTAGATACAAGCTTCAAGTCAATCCCACATCCCTATTCAATACTACCCCTATATACAACCAGTTCTAATCCCCCTATATCTTTTGAAAGTGGGCTCCTCCAACA